>JAYESA010000003.1:45021869-45246869 GCA_036927795.1 Iris macrosiphon
CCAAAATATTGGTTCATGCATTCTAATAAATGGGTTTGGTCCACTACACAAGTCTAAAATAAATCTACAACTAGCAAACAATAAATAATACAATAATTAAATAATCATGCATGCACAAATATTAAATATAATTAATCCTAAAATAAATATTACCCATATCAATTACCAAACTACCCTTAAGTGAAAATATGAGGGTGACAATCCTACCCATCTTAAAAAAATTTGTCCTCGAAATTAAGGAAGAAACTATCTACCAAAATCAAACAATACAATGCAAGAAAGAATTATACCTCGCAGCTCGAACATATATAGGTATCGCTCGCGCATCTCGGTCTCTCCCTCCCATGTACTCTCTCCTGGCGAGTGATTCCTCTATGCGACGCGCACCAAAGTGTCATGACCCACACCCGATGTAGGGATGCAAGTCGGGAACAATGCCCAGCCTATGCCGCAAAATTGGCGGTAGAACATTGTCTGGGTAATCTATCTATCAATATAATGAACCACCAACAATAACAATATACTCAATCATAGATCTAAGATAAAAATGAGCACGAATATGATAAGGAATAGAATAGTCACATACAACTCATGAGTCTAAAATAATAACATCAATGAGTCTGAAAGAATACTAACAAATAAGCTGGAGACAAATCCAGTACAAAGGAATACTAAGAAGCTGCTAATCCCGGGTTATCTATCTCAGTTGGGATAAGTCCCTCCTGAGCTAGGGTCTCTGACTCTAAACCCATAACATCCTGAGGTCCATAATGTGTAGGGTACCACTCCTTAGTGTCATCTGGGAAAAATATATCCAGTCAGGAAAGGAGCAAGGTATATCTCTCATAGCAGTTCTAATCAATGATAAAAACTATGTAACAGTAAATAGATGTGAATATACAAGATGCAACAATAGATACAAAAGATACACAATAAGAAAATACTAGAATAAATATAATAATTAACAATATGTCAATGAACAAGAATACTAATGACTAAGTGAGTGAGCACTAGCTTTAACATGTGATCGGCTTGGGAACTTGCACAGAAATAATGGCCTGGTTAGTCATACGTGCGGTGTATGACCAACACGCACAGGAAAAAAATACTTGCACAGGAAGGTATGATCACATATCTATACTAATACTCCCCTACCCCGACTGGTATAATAGATCCAACCATGGTATACTATGGCACGAGATTCCCCAAGAAGATAGCAAGTCTTCCCGAGAATCAGTGTCTGTATATGTAAAAGATAAACAATGAAATAATACTTGCACAAGATACACCATATACCAAGGAATAATATCTCATGACGAGATCCAGATATACCAATCCGTGTAACCATCGTGTCAAGAAAACATGGATATTAATACTAAATACAATAAACATAGAGTATATCATAAATGAGAAACTATCAGAGAATGTACCTGAAGTCCAATAAATAGTCTCACAGATGTCTGACACGATGCCTCGAAGACCTAGATATGGAATACAACATCAATACAAGGTTTCAGAAAGAAAATAAGTTAAACTAGTCAACTTCTATGTCAACAAGTCAATTCTAAGTCAAAAGTCAAACTAGGCCAACTCTAAGCCAAACTATGGTCAATTATGTCAAACTACCTATTTTTAGGCTGCATAAGTCTATCTCAAGGATATTAGGTTCAAACACTAGAGTCTAGGTCATAAAACTATATCTTAGGATACTAGGATACCGTATCTCAGGAAACGTAAAACAATAGGTAAAGCATCACATATACATATCAAACAAATATTAAATATATAATATTCTAATTACAAATATTAAAAGGATACCTTGGTTTCGAACCAACTTGGTATCACAACACTAACCCAATCTTGATACCCAAATCCAATACCTTGGATATCCCCAATTACCATGATACTTACCTTGGCATCTCAAGGTAATATCCAATACCTTACTTATACTAACTACCCATAATAATATATGCTAACAACTAAATATTATACATATAGTATACTAAAACACAATTAGCAATTAGGAATATATATATGTATATATTAATGTCATATATATACATATATATAACTATATAATATATATTCAAAACCGCATATGTGTCGCTGAAGCCCTGCTGATCGTCGCTAAAACTGCAGATACGCTACGGATACCGCTGTTGTTCCAGCTATTATAGCGACAGTTTTTTGTTGCCATCGCTACTGCTGAGCTGCTGCTATCGCTGTTGCTGCTGCAGCTGTCGCCACTGCTGCTGCTGTTGTTATTGCTATTGCGGCTGTTGTCGCTATTGCTACCGATGCTGTTGCTTTTGATGCTGCTGCTATTTTCCTTTTATGACGCTGAAAGCGTCACAATAGCTGTTGTTGCTCTCTCAAACACTTATATATATATATATATATATATATATATATATATATATATATATATATCAAACAAATATTAAATATATAACATTCTAATTACAAACATTAAATGGATACCTTGGTTTCGAACCAACTTGGTATCACAACACTAACCCAATCTTGATAATCAAATCCAATACCTTGGGTATCCCCAATTATCTTGATACTTACCTTGGCATCTCAAGGTAATATCCAATACCTTACTTATACTAACTACCCATAATAATGTATGCTAACAACTAAATATTATACATATAGTATACTAAAACACAATTAGCAATTAGGAATATATATACATATATATTAATATCATATATATACACATATATAACTATTATATATAACTATATAATATATATTCAAAATCGTATATGTGTCGTTGAAGCCCTGCTGATCGTCGCTAAAACTGTGGATACGCTGCTGAAGTAGAAGCATAAAAAATATGCGAATAGCTATACGCAACACGTTCGTGCAGGGCAGCGTAAACAGAGGACCTCAGAGCCATAAAGACATGCAACAGAGCTTTTTTCGCTGAGCACAGCGTAAAAATATAGGCTCAAGGACCATCCGCGTAGTGCAATATATCCAGGCTGCTTCAGCGTAAACAGGGTGCTTCATCGCCTATATGGCGTAAAACTCATCCGCTTTCAATGCAGCATTGAAGTGTACGAGGAACGCTTCGTATTCTTTAAAATAAACCTGTCAGATCATGCAATGAACCTGACGTCTGGACTCCTGACAAAGAGTACTGCACGACAACCCAAGCGACGGGTATCATGATGGCGCGGCACTGCAACCCAGGCTATCATTTACTGCCATTTCCTTTGCGTAAACCACTTTTTCACATACGAAGGAATACGTCGTCTTGTTTTACACAGGTAGATGTGAGCTGTTTACGCTCCGCAGAAGACAAGCAGCCTGCCACGTCAAAAGCTGCACTTCGTACAGGGCTCGAGGCACGTCTCTACATTTAATGCGCAGAGCGGTGACAGTTTCTTGAGGCACGTATCTGTATTTGAAGTGCCGAATACTGACAGATGCCTGAGGCACGTCTCTGCACTTGAGGCACAGAAGGGTGGCAGACCTTCAAACCATTCCTCCTCATTAAATGAGCAGGATAATGGCGGATCTCCGTATTTAATGCAGGAGATTTGATTAAATGTCACCGAACCATCGTTTAGTGGCATCCCCTTTGCGTAAACTACTTATACGCATATAAGGGAATATATTGTCCAGTTTTACACAGGCAGACGTGAGCTTCTTACGCTCCGCAGAAGGCAAACAGACCGCCACATCAGCAATCACTCTTCGTACAGGATTCAAGGCACGTATCTGCATTTAATGAGCAGAATGATGGCAAATCTTAAAGACAGGCCTCTGTATTTAATGCACAGGATGGGGGCAGATCTCTGCATTTAATGCAAGAGATTTGATTATATCTCCAAGAGCCGTAATTTTGGCTAAAACGTCCACATCGTCTCGGCTTCTACGCCTGCTCGGCTTCTATGCTCACTCGGCTTCTATGCCCACTCGGCTTCTGTGCCTCCTCGGCCTCTATGACCACTCGGCTTCTATGCCTGCTCGACTTCTATGCCTACTTGGCTTCTATTCCTACTCGGCTTCTATGCCTACTTGGCTTCTATGCCATGGTGACAGTCATTTGGCTTCTACGCCAACCTCTTCTACACAAGGGATAACTACCTACGTGGCTTCTACGCCGTAATCTTCGTAGCAGATATACGCGTTATGTCCCTTAGTTGGACGCGTGTCACATGCTCACTCAAAAGGTCATTTATACGCAGGCATTGGTTATTTTAAACCATCGTGTGAAAGGGTATTGTACTTTCCACTACTCGGTTTTTACGCTGACTGTGTGGACTCTGTCACTAAAACTCTATAAATAGAGACCTCTATCAATGAGGAACAAGGTCGACAAATTGGAGGGTCGAAGAAGTTAGGTCTGAAAACTGATCCAGAGATCCAGTACCAGATCCAACGGTCGAGAGAGAGAGAGAGGAGAATCCAGAGCTCAGGCAAAGAGAAGGGATCGACGACTTTGGCATCGGGCATCCACCCTCTTTAGCAACCTTCGAAGCTGCTACTTGTCTTCTACGGCACTTCTTCAACATCGTGTGGTCCAAGGGCAAAAGTGATCGACTGCAGATCAGACACCTATAGCAATATTCACCCAGATTAAATAAATTGTACTTAGACATCCTCATATAGGATCAAATTTGTACAATCTTGTTTGTAAACATAAAAGAAGGGCGGGTCTTCGCACAAGACCTCATTTTTCGCATTCATCAAATCTTTTCTCGTTTATTATCCTAAACAAGATGGCGACTCTGCTGGGGACATCTTTCTCTTCTGATGAGGAAGCTATTGCTCAACACGATACGATATCCGTGGGATCCGTGAAGAAGATACTGGTCGTCCAGTTCGACCAGTCAGCCTACGAAGACATGCTTCGAGTAGGGGGTAGCTCTCACTCCCTCTCCGTCCAAAGCAACAGGAAGCTGCGCAAGGTCTGGATGCCCAAGACATCCTCTGCCATTCCTGTGGACTCTCCGATCTCTCCGATCTCTCCGACCTATAAGGTTGTAGCTTTGCTCCCTCCGCGCCTTATGCGTAAAATTCAGTCGCCTGTCTCTGGCAGGACCGACAAAACTTCTGGCAAAGCCTCAGCGCTAACCCAGAAGTATAATCCGCGCCTTCCGCGTAAAATTCAGTCGCCTGTCACTGACAGGACCGACAAAACTTCTGGCAAAGCCTCAACGCTAACCCAGTAGTATAATTCGCGCTCTGCGCATAAAATTCAGTCTCCCATCCCTGGCGGAATAGACGAAACTTCTGACAATGTCTCAGCGCTAGTCCAGGAGCCTAAACCGCGCTCTGCGCGTAAATTTCAGTCTCCCGTCCCTGGCGGAATAGACAAAATTTCTGATGATGACTCAGCGCCAAATCAGGAATCACAAACGCGCTTTGCGCATAAAAATGCATCTGTCTTCCGGGGAAAAGCAGATGATCCCTGCAATCTACGCAAGGGAAAGCATGCGATGGACTACTCAACTTCACGACTTTCACGCCAGCAAGGGAACAGTATGCCTGCCCTTCGGATTACGCGAGATGCTGATGGCTGACTGAGGACATCCTCAGCTTTACGCCAACCAGAGCAGAGCCCCAAATTATGCCATAAGAAGCCACTCAGCGTAAAGAAAGCTTAATTTGCGAAAAGACACCCTCCTCGGGGGTTATCTGCCACCCAGATGGCCAACCTGTTGTATACAGGTGGCACAGGGAAAACTGTGGTTCCCAACATCAGCATGCCCACTAATGAGAACAGAAAGAACAAATCTTCTTCTTCTGCAACTCCTCCTGACCTGCGCAATTATCTGATCCAGAAACACAAAGACGAGGGTCATAAACAGGCTTCAGTTCCCCTAACGGTCAAACGCGGGAAGATCTTGTCGGAGGATGCTTCAACATCTAATATCGTCATGACAGGTGGACCACGTGAAGATTCCATCTTTATTATTCCTCCAACTCGCGACGACCAACATCCAATAGTCTTCGGTCGCATACGAAGCAGCCCGATCATACAGGAAGAATTTTATAAGTCTGAAACTGGCAGAATACAAATCCACAGATATAGCCCACAAGCGTTAAAAATTATACAAAACATGGGTTATGATTTGAAGCTGAAACCAGGCCTCAACAATGGAAAGGGAAGACGAACACCGCTGCATGGTAATTCTTACCGTCAACAAGCTCGTTTTGGGTTGGGGTATACTGCATCTCTTGCGAAACCCAAATCTTCAAGGTCTAGTCCTGTACAACCAGAGGCAGCTCCTTCTAAATCAGCTTCTGTGGACAGATGCCATGGCATGTCTGGGGGTAGCCTACCTCGGCAAAATAGGGTGACGTCCCAAGCCGGGGGTAGAATTCCCTCAAAATCCGAAGATGATGCAACGATGACGATCTTCCCGCAAGACCGTAAAATTTAGGCATCAGGAACCCGAAGACCAAAAGGGACTTTATCCTTCAATGAAGACGACATCATTGAAATCTTCGATATGTTGATAAAAGAGCGCAAGCTTCAGCTACCCAACATCAGACATTCTGAGAGGGCTGGCAAAGTGGATGACCCAGATTATTGTCTCTTCCATCGGTACACTCATCACCCCACAAGGGAATGCTATGTGCTAAAAAAGAAAATTCAGGAGTTGATCGAGGCCAAGGTCATCAATTTGAATCTGTAAACAAGGGGACGGTCCTTACTAATTGGATTTTCATTCTTTTTTTACGTAACAATTTGCTCTCTTCAAAAAAGTACCTGAGGAAGAGTCCCTAAAAAGTCTCTCCAGTGGATTCTTCAGGACTATCCTCACTCAAGAAAAACACTCCATAGTGAATTGTCCAGACATAAGCTTATGTTCATCATCCAAGCATTTCATTTCTTAAACTAAAAGTTTGTCATGTTCATATTACCTTTGAACAAACTTTCTTGGTTTTGGCTATCGATTATCACATCGGTTGTCATCTCAACTTAGTGCCCGTACTTAACTCTAAGTACGCCAGTGGTGTTAGGTCCAAAAAGACTGCCATGTCCATATTACCTCTGAGCAGATATGTACCTCCATCCCTGATGGAATTGCATCCCAGAAGTTTGTCATGTTCATATTACCTCTGAACAAACCTTCTTGGTTTTGGCTATCGATTATCACATCGGTTGTCATCTCAACTTAGCGCCCGTACTTAACTCTAAGTATGCCAGTGGTGTTAGGTCCACAAAGACTGCCATGTCCATATTACCTCTGAGCAGATATGTACCTCCATCCCTGATGGAATTGTATCCCAGAAGTTTGTCATGTTCATATTACCTCTGAACGAACTCTCCATGTTTTTGGCTATCGATTATCACATCGGTTGTCATCTCAACTTAGCGCCCGTACTGAAACTCTAAGTACGCCAGTGGTGTTAGGTCCACAAAGACTGCCATGTCCATATTACCTCTGAGCAGATATGCACTTCCATCTCCGATAGAATTGCATCCCAGAAGTTTGTCATGTTCATATTACCTCTGAACGAACTCTCCGAGTTTTTGGCTATCGATTATCACATCGGTTGTCATCTCAACTTAGCGCCCGTACTTAACTTTAATTACGCCAGTGGTGTTAGGTCCAAAAAGACTGCCATGTCCATATTACCTCTGGCAGGGCTTGTCCCGAACCTATTATTAGCACTCTCATGCGCAGCGAATAATAGGTCTACCAAAGAACCCGTGGTGTGTCCTCAATGCCACAGTGTGATGGAGGTGATCCCAAATATGACTTTCACTCAAGACGACATGCTGTTGAAACATAACAGGCATGACAGACCCCTCTATTATACTGGGTACATCGGTTCTATGGAGGTCGACCGGATTGTCACGACCCGCACCCGGGGTAAGGGGACTAGTCGGAAATAACGCCCAGCCTACGCCGCAGAATCGGCGGTAGAACGCTGTCAAGATAATCTATCTAATATAATGAACCACCAATAATGATAGTATACTCAATCACAGAACTAAGATAGAAGGAACACGAATCAGATAGGAATAGAATAGTCACCATACAACTCATGAGTTTAAAATAATACATCAATGAGTCTGAAGAGTAACAAAATAAGCTGGAGACAAATCCAGTACAAAAGAATACTATCATACTACAAAGCTACACTCCAGGGTCAACTGTCTCAGTTGGGATAAGTCCCTCTTGAGCCAGGGTCTCAAAATCTAAACCCACAACATTCTGGGGTCCATAATAGGTAGGGTACTCCTCAGTGTCATCTGGAAAAATATATCCAGTCAGGAAAGGAGCAGAGTACATCTCTAACAGCAGTTCTAATCCATGATAAAAACTATGTAACAGTAAATAGCTATGGATAAACAAGATGCACAAAATAGATACAAGAGATATATAGACAAAAAGAAAATACTGGAAAGAAATACAATAATGAACAATATGCCAATAAAACAATAAAATTAATGACTAAGTGTGTGAGTACTAGCTTAATATGTGATCGGCTTGGGCAAGATACAATGCGGCCTGGCTAATCATACGTGCGGTGCATGATCAACACTATTCGCTTACCAATACTTTATTCAATAGGGATTTGATCACATATCTATACTAATACTCCCCACCCCCAACTGGTATAATAGATCCAACCACGGTATGCTATGGCACTAGATTTTCCAAGAAGAGAGCGACTCCTCCCGAAAATCGGTGTCTGTACATGTACAAGATAACCAATGAAATAATACTTGCACCACATACACCATATACCAAGGAATAACATCTCATGACGAGATCCGGATATACCAATCCGTGTAACCATAGTGTCAAGAGAAACATGTATATCTACACTAGATACAACGAACATAGAGGATATCATAAATGAGAAACTATCAGAGAATATACTCGCCTGAAATCCAAAGAACAGTCTCACAGATGTCTGACTCGGTGCCTCGAAGACCTAGATATGGAATACCACATTAAAACAAGGTCCCGGAAAGAGAACAAGTCAAACTAGTCAACTCCTAGGTCAATAAATAAATTCTAAGTCAAAAGTCAACTATGGTCAACTCTAAAGTCAAACATGGTCAAACCAAGGTCAACCTCACAAGACCTCTATATAAATAATATAGAAATAAAATACAACAATTTAGGAATCAAAATTAGATCCCAAAAGATACCCACACAAGAATACTAATAGTACAAATAATGCACACTCTAAATAATGTATATACAAACCAAATAATATATTATTATTAGTATTATACCTCACAAAAACACCTATATATATACATATATAAATCAAAATGCATATATATATATATATAAAACAAATTTAATAACTATATACTTATATATACATACATATAAACTTACAAAATTAAAATACCAAACACATGCACATATTAATGTATGTATTTTACATGGCTAGAAGCACACATAAAAATACATTCATTAATATACAAATAATTATATAATAATTATAAATAATATAATTATACATAAATATATTTTATAAAACATTTATGTATATATATATAATATATATATTTAACATAAGTACATATATAATTGCATGCAAGAAAGCTACATACATATATTTATACACCACTTTAGAACACATAGAAATATATAGATCTATGCTACAATAAATACCATAATAAATACACTAAAATAATATATAATATTTATATATATTTACTAATTATAAATGAAGAATTTAAAGCATAAATAATTAGATCTACATATAAACACACCAAATTGAAAAGTTTCACACCGTATCCCACTAGATCTAGGATACGCATGTGACACGAGTCCAACACACAACCAATTGTACCCCGAAGGACACAAACAAGTCACAAATAATATTTATAAATAAATTAAAGTGTCAAAAGTAGATCTATGTGTCCGTGTCAAAATACGACATGTACAAAGTTCCGTGTCGGAGAAAACCCCCAAAATGACACGTATCACCAAATAGTTGGGATACGAACCACATGTACCCAAATATGGATATGACACAAGCCCCAAACACATAATCACATGTCCAATTGATCTATAGGATCAATTGACACACACAACAAAATATAAATTCGGAATTCCAACAAAATTGACACAAAAAGTACCATAACTTCCTCCATGGGTCTCCTATGAACATAAAACAAAGTCCTATGGGTAGTACATACATATAGGTTGATTTTACATGATTAAATCTCAGATTTAGAAGCTATTTTAATGGGAAAAACTGAATTATACCTATTGGGAGATGGATTCCCAATGAAACTTCCAATTGAGATGAACTTGCTTCCAAATTGTAGATCCTTGCTCCTCTTTGTAGATCCTTGCTTCCTCCTTCTAGATCCTTGCTTCTCAACTTTCTAATGGTGAATTAGAAAGAATTTGGGATAAATTTGGTAGGGAATTAGAATGGGAATGGAGGGAATTTGGGAGTGAGAAATTCTAGATCTAGATTTGGAATGAGAATGAGAGGAGAGAGAAATTTCCCCCCCTCTAATATAGGCCGGCCATGCCCCCTTCCCCAAGCAATTGTAAAATATCCAATGTACCCCTTGGGGCCTCTCATAAAGAAATAATTAAGGAAGGAAGCTTCTAGTCTAATCACTTAATTAATTTAATCCATCTCCTCAACTATGGGCTTTCTAAATGGGCCAAGTCTAACTATTTAATTCATGTTGGTCCATGGGTCCAAACTACACTAGTTGGGTCTACTAAAATAAGTCTAAAATAATTAAATAACATTCAACAACAATTAAATAATACAACAAAAATTATTTACCATGCACAATATTTATTTAAATAGGAAATTACCAAAATATCCTTTTTCCTAAAATGTGGTAGTGACAAGTCTACCCTCCTTAAAATAATTTCGTCCTCGAAATTTAAAGATAAAAACTACCCCCAAAAAATCACAGAACAGAACTAAAGAATCACAACTAACTAATGAACAAAACATAACAATGAACAGAACATAGCTAGAGAATAACATACCTCAAGGTACAAACAAATATGGATAACGCTCTCACATGTCATCCTCTCTCTCCCAGGTAGACTCCTCCGGAGAGTGATGCCTCCATGCGACGTGCACCAAAGGAATAGTCTGGTTTCTCAGCACCTTCTCTCTCCGATCCAGAATCTTAACTGGCTGCTCTGGATAGCTAAGAGTAGGGCCCACCTCTATCTCTGAGTGATCCAATTCATGACTAGGATCTGCCACGTATCATCTCAACTGCGACACATAAAACTCGTTGTGCACTCCCTCCAATGCAGGTGGCAAGTCTAGTCTATAAGCAACTACACCGACCCTCTCTAGAATAGTGAAAGGTCCGATGAATCGCGGACTAAGCTTTCCGCCTCCACCGAAGCGAATCGTGCCTCGTGTCGGAGAAAACCTCAGAAACACCAAACCACCCACCTAGAACAAAATACCATCTTAAGAACTTAATCTATAACAAACAAGAACAAGCACAAACAAAATCTAAACTATACCTCGAACTCCAAAGGTCTCCGATGGCTATCGGCCCAATGCCGCTGTCTGTCCTGCGCCACTCGAAGTCTGTCTCTGAGCAACTGAACCTTCTCTGCTGCATCCACAACCATCTCTGGTCCAAGCAAAACTCTCTCTCCAACATCGTCCCAAGACAAAGGAGTACGACACCTCCGACCATATAGAGCTTCAAAATATGACATCTCTATACTGGCCTGGTAACTGTTGTTGTAAGCAAACTCTACCAAATGGAGATGGTCCTCCCAAGAACCCCCGAAATCTAGTACACAAGTGCGCAACATATCCTCGAGAGTCTGGATAGTCCTCTCTGACTGCCCATCTGTCTGGGGATGATATGCAGTACTGAACTTGAGCTGAGTGCCCAAACTCTCCTGTAAACTCCTCCAGAAATGAGAAGTGAAACGACTATCCCGATCTGAGACTATGCTGACGGGAACTCCATATATCCTAACGATCTGCCTCACATACATCTCTGCCAGCTTCTCCGTAGACAAACCCACCTTGAAAGGCAAAAAGTGGGCCGACTTGGTCAATCTATCAACAATGACCCAAATCGCGTCTTTTTTTCCTGGAGATCGTGGAAGTCCGGACACAAAATCTATAGTAATGTGTTCCCACTTCCACTCTGGAATGGGTAATGGCTGAAGTAAACCTCCTGGCCTTTGCCTCTCGGCTTTCACCTGCTGGCACACTAAGCATCTGGATACAAACTGTGCTACTTCCCTCTTCATGCCATACCACCACACAATCTCTCGCATATCCCGATATATCTTGTTAGCACCTGGATGTATGGAATACTGAGAGCGATGTGCTTCCTGTAATACCTCCTCTCGCAACTCCCCACTAGGCACACACAATCTAACTCCATGCCTCAAAGATCCATCCTCTGAAATAGTGAAATCATCCTCCAATCCTGCTCTCACCTGAGCTCTGATACTCCTCAAAGATACATCATCATATTGTGCTGCCTTAATCCTGTCCATCAAATCTGAGTGTATCTGCAATCCCCACATCTGCATAGCACACCCAGGAACAATCATCTCAATGCCCAAGCTCTCCAAGTCCTCTAACAAATATCGATCCTGCATTAAGAACATAGCTACCGGATACCTGCTCAAAGCATCGGCAACTACATTGGCTTTCCCAGGATGATATTGCAAAGAGATATCAAAATCCTTCATCAGTTCCAACCACCGACGCTGTCTCATGTTCAACTCCTTCTGCGTGAAAACGTACTTCAAGCTTTTGTGGTCTGTGAAGATCTCCACACGCTCTCCGTACAAATAATGTTTCCACAACTTCAGGGCGAATATGACAGCTGCCAACTCCAAATCATGGGTAGGATAGTTCTTTTCATGAGGACGCAATTGCCTGGATGCATAGGCAATCACTTTCCCATGTTGCTGAAGAACACAACCTAAACCCTTCCCCGATGCATCACTATAAATAGTGAAACCTCCGGACCCTGATGGCAACGTCAAAATAGGAGCAGACGTCAACCTCTTCTTCAACTCCTCAAAAGCAACCTGGCAATCCTCCCACCAAACAAACTCCACATCCTTCCTTGTGAGTCTGGTCATCGGCTCGGCAATCCTCGAAAAATCTTGCACAAACTTCCTATAATAGCCTGCCAATCCCAAGAAACTCCTGATCTCTGCTACCAAACTCGGAGTCTTCCAAGATTCTACTGCTGAAATCTTCTTCGGATCCACTGAAATATCATCACCAGTCACAACATGCCCCAAAAATTCCACCTTGTCCAGGAAAAACTCACATTTGGACAACTTTCCATACAACTTCTCCTTCCTCAGCACATCCAACACAATCCTCAAATGCTCCTCATGCTCCTCCGGTGTCTTCGAGTATATGAGTATGTCGTCGATGAACACCACCACAAACTTGTCAAGGTACTGGTGGAACACTTTGTTCACCAAGTTCATAAATACCGTCGGTGCATTAGTCAAACCAAACGGCATCACCATAAACTTGTACTGACCATACCGAGTTCTAAAAGCAGTCTTCGGTATGTCCTCCGGCTTCACCTTCACCTGATGGTAGCCTGATCTCAAATCTATCTTAGAAAATACCTTTGCACCACTCAACTGATCAAACAGATCATCAATCCTTGGCAAAAGATACTTATTCTTGATAGTGAGATTATTCAAAGCCATATAATCAATGCACATGCGCACCGATCCATCCTTCTTTGGTACAAATAATACCGGGGCTCCCCATGGTGAAGAACTCGATCTGATAAACCCCTTATCCTGCAATTCGTCCACCTACTTCTTCAACTCGACCAGCTCGCTATTGTTTACTCTATAGATATGCTGTGAAATTGGTTCTGCATCTGGCACCAAGTCTATAGAAAATTCAATATCTCGATCTGGTGGCAATCCTGGCAATTCCTCAGGAAATACATCCAAAAATTCTGCTATCAACGGATGCGGCAACTCCTTGTCTTCCACCATAGCTCCACAAATAATGCCTTCTTCCTGCTCTGCAGCTCCTCTAGCAAACTCGAACTCTGGCTCTCCTGGCGAACCAAACAAAACTCTACCTCCTCTACAGTCTATGCTAGCACGGTGCCTACTCAACCAATCCATCCCAAGTACAATATCGTAGCTCGGAAGTGGCATTACAAGTAGACACGCACTCAACTCCCGGCCTCCCAGAGTAACTCTCCGATCCTTGCAAATATCATTAACCAGGATAATGCCTCCCCCGTTCATGATCTTGCAAGTCCTAAGCAAAGACTCAGCTACCAAACCATGCTTCAGAGCAAAAAAAATAGATACAAAACTATAGGAAGCACCACTATCAAACAAAGCTAAAGCTGGAATAGAATCAAGAAGAATAGAACCTGCGATGACATCTCCGGTGGGTTCCTCCTCTTCGACGGTCATAGCAAACGCTCGTCCCTGTCGAGCACCTCCCTGCTGTTGATGCTGGACAAAACGTTGTTGCTGTGTCGGAAGCGGTCCCCTCGGCTGTGCTGCAGGTGGTCTCGTCTGTGTCCTCGGAGCTGGAGCTGCTCCCTGAACTACACGACGAGGACACTCCCTCGATTGATGCCCTTCAGTACCACAATACAAACAAACTCCTAGCCTCCTCCTGCAAACTTCCCAGATGTGGCCTGGCTTCTTGCAGAAGTTGCATGGAGCTTACTGTATCTGTCTCTGCTGCTGAGGTGCCTGGTGAAAAGGCGCTCTAGCTAGAGTCTGGTTCTGCTGTGGCTGCTGGAAAGGTCTGGACTAGAAATGAGGACGTTTGGCAGATACTGCACTGCCGTTGGCCCCCAAAAAAGAATTATGGTCTCTCTTGGTCTTCAAACCCAGATCCCGCTCAACCTTGCGTGCCTCAGCAAGTATCTCCGAGTATGTCTCATAAAAAGACAGAATGGGAAATCAATATGGCACAAGATGTAAGACATCAAGGAAAGGATATTTTAAGGGATCAAGTATCAATGTCAAAGGAGAATAGTTGAATCAAAAGAATTTTCCTAGATGTGATTGAGTATCTCAGCCTATATCCTAAATCCTATCGCAGGCTCGCAGTAGTACAACTAAGTTGTCGCACTACCACGACATCACATACTTGTGAAGCTAGACCTGCATGGGCCACCACCAAAAACGTGTCACGACCCGAACCCGGGGTAAGGGTACTAGTCGAAAACAACGCCCAGCCTATACCGCAGAATCGGCGGTAGAACGCTGTCTAGATAATCTATCTAATATAATGAACCACCAATAATGATAGTATACTCAATCACAGAACTAAGATAGAAGGAACACGAATCAGATAGGAATAGAATAGTCACCATACAACTCATGAGTTTAAAATAATACATCAATGAGTCTGAAGAGTAACAAAATAAGCTGGAGACAAATCCAGTACAAAAGAATACTATCATACTACAAAGCTACACTCCAGGGTCAACTGTCTCAGTTGGGATAAGTCCCTCTTGAGCCAGGGTCTCAAAATCTAAACCCACAACATCCTGGGGTCCATAATAGGTAGGGTACTAATCGGTCTCATCTGAAAAAATATATCCAGTCAGGAAAGGAGCAGAGTACATCTCTAACAGCAGTTCTAATCCATGATAAAAATTATGTAACAGTAAATAGCTATGGATAAACAAGATGCACAAAATAGATACAAGAGATATATAGACAATAAGAAAATACTGGAAAAAAATACAATAATGAACAATATGCCAATGAAACAATAATACTAATGACTAAGTGTGTGAGTACTAGCTTAACAAGTGATCGACTTGGGCAAGATACAATGCGGCCTGGCTAATCATACGTGCGGTGCATGATCAACACTATTCGCTTACCAATACTTTATTCAATAGGAATTTGATCACATATCTATACTAATACTCCCCACCCCCAACTGGTATAATAGATCCAACCACGGTATGCTATGGCACTAGATTTCCCAAGAAGAGAGCGACTCCTCCCGAAAATCGGTGTCTGTACATGTACAAGATAACCAATAAAATAATACTTGCACCATATACACCATATACCAAGGAATAACATCTTATGACGAGATCCGGATATACCAATCCGTGTAACCATAGTGTCAAGAGAAATATGTATATCTACACTAGATACAACGAACATAGAGGATATCATAAATGAGAAACTATCAGAGAATGTACTCGCCTGAAATCCAAAGAACAGTCTCACAGATGTCTGACTCGGTGCCTCGAAGACCTAGATATGGAATACCACATTAAAACAAGGTCCCGGAAAGAGAACAAGTCAAACTAGTCAACTCCTAGGTCAATAAATAAATTCTAAGTCAAAAGTCAACTGTGGTCAACTCTAAAGTCAAACATGGTCAAACCAAGGTCAACCTCACAAGATCTCTATATAAATAATATAGAAATAAAATACAACAATTTAGGAATCAAAATTAGATCCCAAAAGATACCCACACAAGAATACTAATAGTACAAATAATGCACACTCTAAATAATGTATATACAAACCAAATAATATATTATTATTAGTATTATACCTCACAAAAACACCAATATATATACATATATAAATCAAAATACATATATATATATATAAAACAAATTTAATAACTATATACTTATATATACATACATATAAACTTACAAAATTAAAATACCAAACACATGCACATATTAATGTATGTATTTTACATGGCTAGAAGCACACATAAAAATACATTCATTAATATACAAATAATTATATAATAATTATAAATAATATAATTATACATAAATATATTTTATAAAACATTTATGTATATATATATAATATATATATTTAACATAAGTACATATATAATTGCATGCAAGAAAGCTACATACATATATTTATACACCACTTTAGAACACATAGAAATATATAGATCTATGCTACAATAAATACCATAATAAATAAACTAAAATAATATATAATATCTATATATATTTACTAATTATAAATGAAGAATTTAAAGCATAAATAATTAGATCTACACATAAATACACCAAATTGGAAAGTTTCACACCGTATCCTACTAGATCTAGGATACGCATGTGACACGAGTCCAACACACAACCAATTGCACCCTGAAGGACACAAACAAGTCACAAATAATATTTATGAATAAATCAAAGTGTCAAAAGTAGATCTATGTGTCCGTGTTAAAATACGACATGTACAAAGCCCCGTGTCGGAGAAAACTCCCAAAATGACACGTATCACCAAATAGTTGGGATACGAACCACATGTACCCAAATATGGACACGACACAAGCCCCAAACACATAATCACATGTCCAATTGATCTATAGGATCAATTGACACACACAACAAAATGTAAATTCAGAATTCCAACAAAATTGACACAAAAAGTACCATAACTTCCTCCTTGGGTCTCCTATGAACATAAAACAAAGTCCTATGGGTAGTACATACATATAGGTTGATTTTATATGATTAAATCTCAGATTTAGAAGCTATTTTAATGGGAAAAATAGAATTATACCTATTGGGAGATGGATTCCCAATGAATCCTCCAATTGAGATGAACTTGCTTCCAAATTGTAGATCCTTGCTCCTCTTTGTAGATCCTTGCTTTCTCCTTCTAGATCCTTGCTTCTCAACTTTCTAATGGTGAATTGGGAAGAATTTGGGATGAATTTGGTGGGGAATTGGAATGGGAATGGAGGGAATTTGGGAGTGGGAAATTATAGATCTAGATTTGGAATGAGAATGAGAGGATAGAGAAATTTCTCCCCCTCTAATATAGGCCGGCCATGCCCCCTTCCCCAAGCAATTGTAAAATATCCAATGTACCCCTTGGGGCCTCTCATGAAGAAATAATTAAGGAAGAAAGCTTCTAGTCTAATTACTTAATTAATTTAATCCATCTCCTTAACTATGGGCTTTCTAAATGGGCCAAGTCTAACTATTTAATTCATGTTGGTCCATGGGTCCAAACTACACTAGTTGGGTCTACTAAAATAAGTCCAAAATAATTAAATAACATCCAACAATAATTAAATAATACAACAAAAATTATTTACCATGCACAATATTTATTTAAATAGAAAATTACCAAAATACCCTTTTTTCTAAAATGTGGTAGTGACACGGATACACATAGATCCGGGATCGTCGATCAGCATCATTCCTCATAGTATGCTCAGACCGCTGAGGACTCCTACTAGCGAATTGGCTTACACCACCACTACGATCGTGGGGTTCAACGCCGGAAGAAGTAAGCCGTTGGGGAAGATTCGTCTGAGGATCCAGATTGGCAACCTCAGATCTGTGGCAACATGTTACATCATCGATTCAGAGGTTTCCTACAATATTTTGCTGGGTAGACCTTGGATCCACGACCACAGCATCGTTCCTTCAACTCTACACCAATGCTTCAATATATAGACGCCCGAGGAACAGTACAAACGGAGATTGCTGACCTGAACCTGTTCAAAGGAGTAGAATCCTACTACTTTTATGCCGTGTTGTACTCTCAAGACTGCACGGAAGAGGTGTTAGCCGAAGCAGGGAAGGAATCCCGCCGGGAGCCAGAGCAACCCTCTGCCAAGCAACCTCTGTCAATCAAGGTAAAAGGACAGACTACTCGTCCAAAAGCCATAGAGCCTACGATGATCCACCTGAACGAGACCAGATCAGGAAAAGGGGGTGATCCTCTAGTAATCACTTTGAACCAGAAGCCTCCATCCTTAGTCATCAACCTCCGGCACAGCAAACAGCCGAGTGATGTAAATACAACCGGGAACAGAGTTTCAGATGATAATAAACATCCTCTTTTCCAGTATATTGATGCCCAAATTCCGAATCAGGAATCCTCCCCCTACGACGATATAGAACCTATAGCGCAAAAATTCTTGGAAGATATATATTCCTATCATCCGTATATATGGGAAGTGGCATCATCATCCAATGTCACAACAACATACGGACCGCATGAGGATTCTATCTTCATTGTCCCGCCTACTTGCAGCAGTCAGCATTCGATAGTCTTCGGCCGCATGCGCAATGAACCGACGGTGCAAGAGGATTCTTCCGACAACGATGCCAATAAAACACAGGTTCACAGATACAGCCCACAAGCTCTGAAGATCATGCAAAATATGGGTTATAACTTAAAGCTGGAATCGGGTCTCAACTACGAGAAAGGCAGACGAATGCCGCTGCACGGCAATCCCTACTATCAACGAACTCGTTTCGGGTTAGGGTATACCACCTCCCTCACAGCTTCTGAGTCAAGGGATGATATCTTTTCCTCCTCTCAAAACGACTCAGCGCCCTCCGACTCATCTCATGCTCTCGAGCGAACATTATCAGCAAATATGGTAGTGACGGATTCCTTCGAATCAGACAAATAAGAATCTGAACCATTTGAGAATGACGCTTGGGCTCAGCAAATGGATACACAATGGGAGTTTCGCTTCGAACAGAGAGAACCTCCTACTGAAGATAAAGTTATCCAGATTAACGTTGGGGATGAACTTTCGCTAAAGCCGATATTTATCAGTAACAATCTTTCCGAAGCAGAAAGGGAAGAAGTTATCCAGCTGATAAAAGAATATATCGAATTCTTTGCATGGAATTATGAGGACATGCCAGGCCTTGATCCCAGGGTAGCTACTCATAGGCTCAACATATTGCCTGATTCGAAGCCTGTGAAGCAACACCAACGCCGGTTCCGCCCGGATATAATGGACGCCATTGAAGCTGAAGTCAAGAAGTTAATAGCCTGCGAATTCATCCAAGAAGAATGATATCCTGACTGGGTCGCCAATGTTGTCCCGGTCATGAAGAAAAATGGAAAAATATGAGTCTGCATCGATTTCTGAGATCTGAATACAGCCTGCCCCAAGGATAATTTTTCTCTTCCCATTATAGACGTCATGATTGACAATACCAGCGGTTTTGAACGTATATCTTTCATGGATGGATTTTCAGGATACAATCAAATCAAGATGCATCCTGAAGATGAGAAGCACACTGCCTTCCGGACACCACTGGGAGTATATTGCTATACGGTCATGCCCTTCGGATTGAAGAATATCGGGGCTACGTACCAACGGGCTATGAGTAACATATTCCATGAGCATTTACGCAAGACAGTGGAGTGTTACGTGGACGACGTAGCTGTCAAAAGCTGCCTCAAGGATTATCATATCCAAGACTTGAAGACGGTATTTGAATTGATGCGCCAACATCAACTCAAAATGAATCCTACAAAGTCCTTTCTGGGTGTATCTAGTGGCAAATTTCTGGGATTTGTCATTACCGCCAAAGGCATTCAAGTAGACCCTGATAAAGTCAAGGCCATCTTAGAAATGCGACCGCCCCACAATCTGAGGGAACTCAGGGGATTTCAAGGTCGTCTGGCTTATATCCGGAGGTTCATATCCAACCTCTTGGGGAGATATCAGCCATTTTCTCGTCTCATGAAGAAAGGTGTATCCTTCGTATGGGACGAAGCCTGTCAGCAAGCGTTCGGTGATATCAAGCGCTATCTCACCAGTCCGCCAGTTCTGGTGCCTCCTGTCATGGGAAGACCATTCGTGCTGTATATTCGAACGATGGATCATTCTCTGGAAGCTCTTCTCACACAAAAGAACGAGATAGGTCACGAGCAGGCTATCTACTACCTCAGCAGGATGATGGTCAAAGCCGAACACTGGTACAATCCAGTGGAGAAAGAATGCTTGGCTCTGATGTTCGCTATCCAAAAGATGCGACACTATGTCACAGGCCAAACCATTCACATCATCTCCAGGATTAATCTTCTTCGGGTACTAATGAACAAGCCAAGTTTTCTTAATTCCTGACTCGCGACTTGGGCGATGTTATTAACACCATATAACTTGGTGTACATCCCCCAGAAATCCGTCAAGAGCCAAACATTAGCTGACTTCCTAGCTGCTCATCCAATCCCGGAGGCCTCTAAGTTGTACGAGGATATTCCCGATGAAGTTGCAGAATGTAATTCCGCAATGGAGAGTGATGCATGGCAACTATTCTTCGATGGCGCCTCCAGAACTGGTCCCAGGGGAAATGTGGTCTCGGGAGTAGGAATTATCCTGGTTACTCCTGATGAGTTCGTCATCTACCGAGCATATTCTCTTAGCAAGCCCTGTTCCAACAATGTGGCAGAGTACAACGCTCTACTAATCGGCCTCCAAGTTGCTAAAGAATTGGACGTCGAATCTCTGAAAGCTTTCGGTGAGTCTCTGCTGATCGTCAATCAAGTCAGAGGAATATATGAAGTCCAGAATCCAGACCTCATCCCCTATCACCGAGCAACGGTCGAGATAGCCATGACTTTTAAAGGTTTCTTCCTAGAGCATGTACCTCGATCTCAGAATCTAGAAGCTGATGCCCTAGCCAGTCTAGCTGCAGATTTAACTACCCCTATAAGAAGGCAGAATTCGGTAATCCTTCTTAACAGAGACTTATTATGTGTGAAAAACAACTTTCATATCGAATGCAGCTACGCTGTGAACACAGATCCTTCCAGGAGAGACTGGAGAAGTCCCTTCATAGATTTCGTAGCATACGAAATCTTGCCAGAGGATCCTAAAGAAGCGGTATCCGTCAAATGACGATCATTACGCTTCTATTTCGACGCATCGTCACAATGTCTATATCGCCGGTCTTATGATGGACTATTATTACGATGTCTCTCTGGTGATGAAGCACAGCAGATTATCCGTGAAGCCCACGATGGCGTATGCAGAGCGTATCAACCCGATCCTAAGCTACAGGATCGTATCAGGAGAATGGGCTAATACTGGCCTACTATGATCACAGACGCAATAAAGTATGCAAGATAATGCAGAGCCTGTCAGGTCCATGCAGACTTTATTCATCAACATCCCGAATATCTATATCCTACGGTTGCATCCTGGCCTTTCGAAGCATGGGGTATGGATATCATTGGTCCTATTCACCCGTCTTCTTCCAGAGGTCACCAGTTCATACTGGCCATCATGGATTATTTCTCCAAATGGGCGGAAGCAATCCCTCTTGCTGAGGTGAAGGCATCTAATATGATCAGCTTCATCAAGCATCATGTCATTTATCGCTTTGGAATACCCCGAAGGATAATCTATGACAATGGACCGCAGTTCATCAGCCAAGCATTTTATCGATTTTGCAATAAAAATCGGATACAGAATGTCGCCTCTACGGCATATAATCCTGCTGCTAATGGTTTGGCGGAAGCTTTCAACAAAACCATTATCAAGCTCTTGAAGAAGTTCATCTCTTCGAACAAAAGGGATTGGAATAAGAAACTAGGAGAATGTCTCTGGGCTACCGCACAACGGTACGAGCACCAACAGGTTGCACCCCATTCTTATTAGTCTACGGGAGCGAAGCAGTTCTCCCCATCGAGATCCAAATTCTGTCACTCAGGATAGCCGTGGCTAATGAACTGACTCGAGAAAAGAATGACCTGTTAAGGCTTCAAGAGCTAGAAGGATTAGACGAGAAATGCCTCCAAGCTCAACAGCGCATCGCGCTCTACCAAGCACGCATTTCCAAGGCTTTTAATCAAAAAGTGAAGGAAAGGGTGTTCAAAGTCAGCGAGCTGGTCTTAGCTGTAAGAAGACCGATGATTCTCACTCACAAAAGTAAGGGCAAATTCCAGCCCAAATGGGAAGGCCCTTATGTGATCGAGACGACGTTCTCAAATGTCGCTTACAGGTTAGCCCAGCCTAATGGAGACCTGCTAATAGCTCATATCAATGGCAAATTCCTGAAAAGGTACTATGCTTAACCTCCTCTGCTCAAGTGGAATATGGCGAAAACCTCATTCTGACAAAAATAATTCCAAAGCGAAACTAGTGGGATCGTATTCAATCATATCTATATAACCTCTGAATAGATGTATCCTGCTAAAACTTACCGAGAGTATATCATGTCCATATTACCTCTGATATTACTTTCATCCCAAACTTGTCATTTATATTCCGAAATGATGGGTCCACAAAGTCAGATGAAAGCCTCTCTATTATTCCCAAAAAGGAGCAGAAGTACATTGAAAAGCAAAAACAAAAGTACATCATTTAGGAGGAGCGGTCAGGTCGCGAAGCTGCTGCGCCAATGTGGCCATCCTTTCAGTCCTGGAATCCAAGACATCATGGCGAGCCCGCTCCAGTCGTGCCTCATCATTGCTCATAAGGGACAGTTCGGCTCTAGACCGAAGAAAACCAGCACGAGCGATATCTGCACGCGCCAAGTTCTGTTGTGCTACGCCTAATCGGCTATCCACCACAGCTAGAGCTTCCGACGACTGGGAAGCCCACTCTTTTGCCTGAGTGAGTTTCGTTTCCAGCCTGAGGACCCTCGCTACATTCCCTTCGTGCTCGGCCTGGCACTTCGTTCGAAGAGCAATGGTCTCCTCCAGGACAACTTTTCCTTCATCCATCTCCTGCTGGTGTGTCTGGATGGATTTATTTACGCCTGCCATCTGTTTGGTAAGCCGCACAGTCATGGAGTCGTATCTAGCCTGGACCAAATCTTCAATATTGCCTTGAGCTAGCTGCAAGTATTCGTTAATGGGTTGCTCCAAACCATTAACTATCTCCTCCAACGTTTTAGCTAGTCCAGTGTCATCAAATTCTCGGATCGGCATTATCGCCGACTGGGAGGACCTCTTCAGCGACGCAAAGCTCAGATTCTTCGCCAACACCTTTGATATTAACATTTTTAAAGTGGTGTAGAAGATATCAGTGTACTGTCCGATCAGCACAGCTAGATCTGGTTGGACGCTGGGGGTGGCCTCGACATTGGTGAATCTCCCTCCGAGAACAACCGCAGACGATATTGCCACGGCCGTCGCCTCAACAGGTGGTGCGACGAAAGAAGAAGCGCCAACACCGGACGAAGATACCAGCATACTCAAAAGAGGCATTGTCGCAATGACAGGCTCGTCCTCCTCTTGAGATATCGGAACCTCGTCGACAGGCGAGCCGGCACCCGAAGATGCTTCCTCTTCAAAATTAGCCACATCCGTGTCGTCGCCAGAGCCAAAGGGTGCATCTACACTGCCCTCCCCGAAGAGGTCTTCCCCTGAAAGGAGGACGAAAGGAAGTTAATATCAGCATAATGTTAACTTTTCTAAAAGAAAAGGCGTGAAGACGACATTTACCCATGGCCGACGGCATATATGTCGCATCTGCAGCCTGTACAACTAAATTATTCCTTAATGATGCTAGGCAAGCTATTATACCTGGAGAAGGGGGTGCTCTAAGAAGCACCGGCGAATGCTCTTCCAGGTCCTCGTCAAATTTTGACCGAGGCTCATGGGCTGGAATCTCGCCAGATGCACTGGCAGACACGATAGGAGTCTCTCCCGATGCCGATCCGCATAAAGCTATTCTCAGCCCCGAAGGCGACCTCGTTCCACTACCTGAAGCAGTAGCAACGACGGCAGCCTCCACCAGAGATTCTCCGACACCACCAGCCGGAACATTAGAGGGTCCCTCTCTAAAAGGCGAGGAACCCCCAATCAAAGAATCATCCCCAACAGGGGGAGATGCAAGCTCACTTCCAGGAGCCTCAACACCAAGGATCCGGAGAGGACGATTAATCATCTTCTTCTTCCTCTTACGAGGGGAAGTCTCCTTCGGAGTAGGGGCCCTTCGCTTCCCAAAAATCACCAAAGGGCCTGCAGGCAGAGGAACTTCACCCCTCGATACCGCCACCAGAGGCTCATCTGGATTGACAAACTCCTCACCCTCGTCGGAAGAGACCGAGGGGACTTCGACTCTTCCCCCAGACTTGGAGGAGGGCACCCTAAAACTTTTATGCATGTCAAAATTGCGATGGAAGGTGTTCGTTGCCACATAGAACTGGGCATACGAGTGCAGGATGCGCAGCTCCGTAAAGAGTGTAATAACTGATACGGTAAAAATTGCTCCAGTATAACCCATGAGGAAATATCGCCATCCTCTCGTTCCATCAATGAGTCCACCCCTGGACCGGAAGCTGGTGGCGGCGTTGCCCACGTGCAACTGATCATACCCAAACTGCCTGGCAAACCGACTAGGCAGGTAGGGCTCCAAGAAGCAATGGTCTTCACTCCTGTACAGTAGATGGGAAGGTCTAATGCAGACCAACCAATTAAAAGCTTCAGGAGAAAGATTGGTCTTCTCTCTACCAGAATCTTCAAGCCTAATCCCCGATTGATTGGGATGTACGGAGGGGACAGTGCAGAAGAGCTTCCAGCTGTGACTGAGGCCCAGCGCCCGCCGACAGTCTAGAACCGTGGTCACATTCCAGGAAGACTTCTGGTAGTTCAACAGGAAACTAGTCCCCGAACTACTGCCGGAGCCGGGAGACATAACCCTGGGATTATGAAGAATTAACCATCCCATCAGATATAGGTATGGTAATTCTATCCTGGGAAAGCTATCACGCCGAGTCTCATCGGCGAGCAGCCCGTCAGTCATGGCCCTCAGGCCGGCTTGAATGCGACACACCATGGCAGGGAGCAAGCCCAGTCTTGCCAGAACACCAGATGCACTACAGGCCACAGCATGTTGCGGTGAATATGGTCCGCAGATGCGACGCCAGGTACCACCACTCGGCACAGCCATATGGAGAGGAAGCCAGCCAGTTGAGCTTCCCTGGACAGAGGCCTACGGCAGCGCCTCAAATAACTATAGGCCTTAGTGCCTACAGGGTGCTGTCCTATCCCTTCGTCGAGGATCAAGTCCGGAGCCCCAGTATCCACTATGAGATCGTCGACTACCTGAGCATTAAGCACGCTCAGAGGATTCACAGGCAGATCCTTTCCCTCCAATACCTTCTCCGGCTTAGCAGTCCTAGACCGGTAAAAGAAGAGGTAGGACGTCCATTTGCTGATATGAGCCAAATCTGAGGGCTCATCATAAAAAGCGGTACAGGCGAGGTAGTGGCACATCGGCTTCTGATAGACCTCCACTACCCGAGAGTCCGAATTCCCCAGCTCCCGGTTCGTGGGAACATACTCTTTATATGGAGTATCCCCCATCGGCAGTCTCGAGGTCTCTGCCATCTCATGGAGGGTCAATCCCAACTTCCCCAGTCGAGTGGCGAAAGTCCCGATGAGCGAAATATATCGCTCCATCAGCGCCAGGAACAGGTTGGGGTTAGGAGGTAACCCAACACTGGTAGCACTCACAGCAACAAACAGACCAATATTCTCTAACTCGGTCTGAAAATGCTTCAAGGCCGAATCAGCTAAGCGAGCCCATCGAAGGTTTGAAGGGGTGATCCACCCACCGCACCGAGGGTTCACCTTAGGGTATACTCCCCCGTGCCCCATAAAATCATTGCAGAAAGTCGGTAATTGGACCGGCTGGATCACCAAGCTGTCTTCACTCGGGACGCTGCCCGGGTACAGTCCCCTGAACACCGTCACATTGCCGGAAGGACGGCTGACAAATGACCCCTGGTCAGCTCCTTTCAGATGAAAGATCTTTCCCGGCCTGTCGTGAAGATCGAGAGTCAGCGTCCACGATATCTTCCTGGGATGTGTGGTATAAAAGAAAGCCGAGATGGGATAGTCTCTCGGCATCATGGGCAGATACAAAACCAAGCTCCCGGCAGGGAAAACCCAGAGTTCTCTCTTGGGCTTCGTCTGGGACTGCTTGTCAATCATGTCCCCGAAGAAGAAGGCCGGCTTTATGTATTGGTCCCCGTCTATATACGTCAGGGGCTCCCCGTTGATCGTGCTCAGCAGCATTTGCTCGCCCTGCGCCGATATCAGAATCTCCCTTCCTTCAGGATACTGCGGCCCGGAGATAGGAAATGTCACGTGTGACAGATCCTCCAGATAGTTGGAGTGCAGCATCCCTGCGGCAGAACCCATCACATCGGCTAGCAGAGACACATGCAAGTCAACTGCAAGAGTGCAAGAAAAATATGTCAGTTCTTATAACTAGACATTACAGATCTTGCAGCACACGCCAAAAATCAACAGTCTGTGCTTTACGCCAAGACCGTAAAAACTTGACCATTACGCTGGAATCCATTTCCAAAAGTGTAAAGTTCAAGGCTGGCAGTATACAGTCTGTGCTTTACGCCAGACTGATAAAATTGAGGTATTATGCCAGAATCTTCATCCAGAAGCGTAACACTCAAATTTTATACGCCAACTTTCGACAGTCGAAGCTTGTGCGCCTGACTGCGAAAATATGGAGTTTTTGCGCTGACACATTAGAAATGTAGGCATAAAATATGAAACGTCTCTGTGCATCATCTTCCTCAAAGAGGCTATCAGCACAGGAGATGACCTAGCGCGGTCACGTACAACGTGTGCGAAGGATTTTCGGTCGTTCTTCTTCATCCCAAATGCTCTACCTTTTAGGCCGGGTGCACTGCTCGTCGGCGGGATACTTCGCTCAGAAGGAAGTTCGCCTTGCCCGACCGAAGACGCTCTCACTTGAGCAGAAGAACGAGAAGAAGAATCAACCTTCTTTCCCTTAGTAGAGGAGGATTGTTTCGAGGCCATTACTGGAAACTTTGAAATCTCGGAGAAGAAACGAAGAAGAACTCGAACAGACGAAGGCTTTCTTTCGCAGAAGACGGATGAAAAGTTTTTCTCTCAGAAACTTGGGGTATATATAGAGTTCGGATGGACTCCTCGAATCCCGAACCAAATCTCCTAATTAATATCTGGTTATGATTGGGTACTACGTCAGCCTATTTACTCAGAGAAGGCGGACAGTCAACGAATTCGAAAAGTTTTCGTGCGAGGAAGATTCGCGATTCTTACACTAAGGGGCTTTTTACGTTCGACAGCTACAGATCTACGGTTTTACGCTCACAGGCTACAAGTCTATGGTTTTACGCCCGGATGCCTTTGTGCTCGATAGCTTTTACGCTCGAGAGGCTACAAACCTACGACTTCACGCTCAGCAGCTACAAATCTATGATCTCACGCTCGGTGGCTTTTTACGCTCAGAGGCAACAGATCCATGACTTCACGCTCGGAAGATTTTCTTTTCAGAAGCTACAAATCTACAGTTCTGCACCAAGGAGTTTTCTACGCTCGACAGCTACAAATCTACGGTTTTACGTTCCAATGGCTATAAGTCTATAGTTTTACGCCTGGATGCCTTTGTGCTCGGTAGCTTTTATGCTCGAGAGGCTACAAACCTACGACTTCACGCTCAGGAACTACAAGTCTATGATTTCACGCTCGATGGTTTTTTATGCTCAGAGGCAACGAACTTATGATTTTACGCTCCACGACTTTTCGTACATCTGAAAGATGCGCAGGCCAGTACAGTACATCTGAACAATTCTCAAGGCGGTCAATTACAGGAGTTCACACAGAAGATACTCCTTCTTGACCTCAAGATACCCCAAGTACCCGAAGCATACAGAGTTTAACATTGAAAATTACTCTTCTTCAGGGGTCGATTCGAAGTTCATCCAGAATCAAGTCTGAATATTTTGTCTACAAAATCAAGATGGCGACTCAGTTTGACAACCAGTTCTCGCCTTGTTCTAAGGGATTTTCGAGAAATTATTCTTGAAGACGACGGTCAGAACAAAAATTCTGTTTATCAGAAGTAAAAAAACAGTTCAGAATTCTATGCGGTTCCTAAACAGCAGGACAGTTCGAACACTCGACTACTAAGCGGCTTTCTGCGCATCCTTAGTTATGCGTAAAAGACAGGACAGGACCTAGCGCTCTTTCTATACAGAGTCAGCGTAAAGAATCAGACGTGTCGAAGCTATACATATTCAAACTTTACAGCAAAGTATGGCAACATGATCATATGCAAAGAAGAAAGAGGATCTTATTAAAATTAAAAGCATGATTACATGAGGAAAATCCAGTCTACAAGGGTTTTCTTCATTTTTCATGACTACATATGAGGGAAATCCCGTCTACAAAGGGCTTCCTCATCGTCGTCTGAAGATCACATCCAGAATCTGTCCTGCCAGGTTCTCGCATTGGTGAAGATCTTCCTCTTCTTCCATGGCAGTTCATCGACATCCACAGTCGATGAACAAAAAGATGATCAGTGGCGCAAGGATGCAGAACTGGGCATAGACCCATACTGCCAACAGAAGAAAAGCAGAGTAACTCTGCTTTCTTACATCCTGCGCCACGGAGGTAAAGGGAGAAGGTACCGCTTGCAAACGGCATGGCGAAATGCGATACTTCTTCTCTCCCGAAGAACCACAATACAAAGTTGCTGATTGTCCCGAGCAAAGGAGGCTATGATATCCTTCAATGATCCATCGTTGCAGAGGACATTTGCTCGAAGACGCCATCTTTTTCGGCTCCTTACATGCTGGAAGAGCATGATCTCCTTCTTCCTCAAGTCGACCCGACGAACTCCGGCCATCATCTCTGTATGATGAAGGAAGTATGGAAAGAACAGGAGAACTCCTTAGCCTTTTTATAGGCGAGAGAGAGCACCGACCCAATGAACTCCGGCCATTATCTCTGTATGGTGAAGGAAGTATAGGAAGAACAGGAGAACTCCTTAGCCTTTTTATAGGCAAGAGAGAGCACCGACCCGACGAACTCCGACCATCATCTCTGTATGGTGAAGGAAGTGTGGAAAGAACAGGAGAACTCCTCAGCCTTTTTATAGGCAAGAAAGAGCACCGATCCCCAATAACTCCGCCATAAAGTCAGCCATGAAAGAACGTGTCAGGCTTGATCGTTTCAGGCTCCACTCAGAGCGTTTTGAGTTACGAGGAACGATTCATGCTTCATTCAAAGCGTTTCAAATTACGAGGAATTTAAAAGCTTTGAAGGGGGTCTTGTAGAAGCATGAAAAATTTACGGATAGCTATACGCAACACGTTCGTGCAAGGCAGCATAAACAGAGGACCTCAGAGCCATCAAGACATGCAACAGAGCTTTTTCTGCTGAACACAACATAAAAATATAGGCTCAAGGACCATCCGCGTAGTATAATATGTCCAGGCTGCTTCAGCGTAAACAGGGTGCTTCATCGCTTATATGGTGTAAAACTCATCCGCTTTCAATGCAGCATTGAAGTGTACGAGGAACGCTTTATATTATTCAAAATGAACCTGTCAGATCATGCAATGAACCTGACGTCTGGACTCCTGACAAAGAGTACTGCACGATAACCCAAGCGACGGGTATCATGATGGCGCGGTACTGTAACCCAGGCTGTCATTTACTGCCATTTCCTTTGCATAAACCACTTTTTCACATACGAAGGAATACGCCACCTTGTTTTACACAGGCAGATGTGAGCTATTTATGCTCCGTGGAAGACAAACAGCCTGCCACATTAAAAGTTGTACTTCGTATAGGGCTCGAGGCACGTCTCTATATTTAATGCGCAGAGCGGTGACAGTTTCTCGAGGCACGTCTCTGCATTTAAAGCACCAAATACTGACAGATGCCTGAGGTACGTCTCTGCACTTGAGGCACAGAAGGGTGGCAGACCTTCAAACCATGCCTCCTCATTTAATGAGCAGGATAATGGCGGATCTCCGCATTTAACACAGAAGATTTGATTAAATGTCACCGAACCGTCGTTTAGTGGCATCCCCTTTGCGTAAACTACTCTTACGCATATAAGGGAATACGCTGTCCAGTTTTACCCAGGCAGACGTGAGCTTCTTACGCTCCGCAGAAGGCAAACAGACTGCCACATCAGCAGTCACTCTTCGTACAGGATTCGAGGCGCGTATCTGCATTTAATGAGCAGAATGATAGCAAATCTTAAAGACAGGCCTCTGCATTAAATGCACAGGATGGGGGCAGATCTCTGCATTTAATGCAAGAAATTTGATTATATCTCTAAGAGCCATAATTATGGCTAAAATGTCTACATCGTCTCGGCTTCTACGCCTGCTCGGCTTCTATGCCCACTCGGCTTCTATGCCTGCTCGGCTTCTATGCCCACTCGGCTTCTATGTCCACTCGGCTTCTATGCCTACTCGGCTTCTACGCCTCCTCGGCCTCTATGACCACTCAGCTTCTACGCCTGCTCGGCTTCTATGCCTACTTGGCTTCTATGCCTACTCGGCTTCTATGCCTACTTGGCTTCTATGCCATGGTGATAGTCATTTGGCTTCTACGCCAATCTCTTCTATACAAGGGATAACTATCTACGTGGCTTCTACGTCGTGATCTTCGTAGCAGATATACGCGTTCTGTCCCTTAGTTGGACGTGCGTCACATGCTCACTCAAAAGGTCATTTATACGCAAGCATTGGTTATTTTAAACCGTCATGTAAAAGGGTGTTGTACTTTCCACTACTCGGTTTCTACGTCGACTGTGTGGTCACTGTCACTAAAACTCTATAAATAGAGACCTCTATCAATGAGGAACAAGGTCGACAAATTGGAGGGTCGAAGAAGTTAGGTCTGAAAACTGATCCAGAGATCCAGTACCAGATCCAATGGTCGAGAGAGAGAGAGAGAGAGAGAGAGAGAGAGAGGAGAATCCAGAGCTCAGGCAAAGAGAAGGGATCGACGACTTTGGCATCGGGCATCCACCCTCTTTAGCAACCTTCGAAGCTGCTACCTGTCTTCCACGGCACTTCTTTAGCATCGTGTGGTCCAAGGGCTAAAGTGATCGACTGCAGATCAAACACCTATAGAAATATTCACCCAAATTAAATAAATTGTACTTAGACATCCTCGTATAGGATCAAATTTGTACAATCTTGTTTGTAAACATAAAAGAAGGGCGGGTCTTCGCACAAGACCTCGTTTTCCGTATTCATCAAATCTTTTCTCGTTTATTATCCTAAACAGCTGATACCGTTGTTGTTTCTGCTGTTATAGCGATAGTTTTTTTGCTGTCGTCGCTACTGCTGAGCTGTTGTTGTCGCTGTTGCTGCTGTAGTCGTCGCCACTATTGCTGTTGTTGCGGCTGCTGTCGCTATTGCTACCGTTGCTGTTGCTTTTGCAGTTGTTGTTGTTTTCCTTTTGTGACGCTGAAAGCGTCACAATAGCTGTTGTCGCTCTCTCAAACACTTATATATATATATAATTACCTATATATACTTACAACTATAAGAATATATATATATATGGACACAATAATACATATAACAATATAGTATCACATATATACATAGTTACAACTATATAGGATATATGTACATAACAAATACATATAACAATAACATACATATATATAGTAACATATATACATAGCATCATATATATATATATATATATATATATATATATACATACATACACTACACTACACTACACTATACTACACTACACTACACTATTAAATAGCTCTTACATATGTAGAATAATAGCTACATACAATATACATAAATAGATACATAGATCTAAGACACAATAATAATTAAATATAAATACACCATAATATACATATATGCATATTTATAATTATACCTTACCAAGACTAAGAACACAAGAGAAATAGATCTAAAATTAAATTGCACAACACATGGAACGTATCACCCTGTATCCCACTAGATCTAGGATACGCTTGCAATACGAGTCCACCACACATCTAAATATACCCCGAAGGACACGAACAAGTCTAATATATTATTTATGAATAATACGAAGAGTCAAATACAATTCTACGTGTTCGTGTCAAAATATGACATGCACAAAATTCCGTGTCAGAGAAAAAACCCCTAAATCAATACGTATCACCAAATTGTCGGAATACGACCTACACGTACATAATTATGGATACGACACTAGCCTCAAACACACAAGCACATGCCAAATTGATCTATAGGACCAATTGATACACACAACAAATGTTAATCTCGGAATTTCCCCAAAATTGACACAAAAAGTACCATAACTTTCACAATAGGCCTCCTATGAACACAAAACAAAATCCTATGGGTAGACTATGCATATGGGTTAATTTTTTAGGGTTAAATCTCATATTTAGAACCTCAATTAAGGGGGGGAAACTGAATTGTACTTATTGGGAGATGGATTCCCAATAAAACCTCCAAATATGATGAAATTGGCCTCCAACTTATAGATAATTGCTCCTCTATGTAGATTCTTGCTTCCTCCTTCTAGATCCTTGCTCCACTAGCCTTTAATAGTTATTTGGAAAGGAATTAGAATAAAATTTGGTAGAGAAATAAAGTGGGAATGAAGGAATTTGGTTGAGAGAATTTCTAGATCTAGTTTACAAATGAAAAGAGGAGTGAGAAACAAATTCCCCCATCTTTAATAGGTCGGCCCCCTTTCCCCTTCCTCAAGCTACTATAAATTGTCCAATATAACCCTTGGGGCCTCTCATGAAGAAATAATTAAGGAGGGAAGCTTCTAGTCTAAAGGTTTAATTAAAATAATCATCCTCCTAAATAATGAGCTTTCTAAATGGGCTAAAATCTAACAATTAATATATGTTGGTCCATGAGTCTAAACTAAACTAGTTAGGTCCACTAACACAAGTCCAAAATAAATAACTAATATCTAATAACAATTAAATAATACAACAAATAATTATTTAACATGCACAATATTTAATTAAATATAAAATTACTAAAATACCCTTTTCTAGAAAATATGGTAGTGACACAAAGGAATCGCCTGGTTCCTCAGCGCCTTCTCTCTCTGATCTAGAATCTCCACTGGCTGCTCTAGATAGCTAAAACTAGGGCCCACCTCTATCTCCGAGTGATCCAACACATTATTGGGATCTGGCACGTATCGTCTCAGCTGCGATACGTAAAACACGTTGTGTACTCCTTCCAATATAGGTGGTAAGTCTAGTCTATAAGCAACTGTACCGACGCTCTCAAGAATACTGAAAGGTCCGATGAATCACGGACTAAGCTTTTCATCTCCATCAAAATGAATCATGCTACATATCAGAGAAATCCTCAAGAAAACCAGGCCGCCAACCTAGCACGAAACACAACCTTAGCACTCTAATAAACAATAATCAAACACAAGCAAAACAAACTAAAGCTATACCTCAAACTCCAAAGGTCTCCGGTGGCTATTGGCCTAATATCGCTGCCTGTCCTATGCCACTCGAAGTCTATCCCTGATAAGCTTCACCTTCTCTGCTGCATCCACTACCATCTTTAGTCCCAATAAAGCTTTGTCACCAACATTATCCCAGGACAACGGAGTACGACATCTCCATCCATACAACGACTCGAATGGTGACATCTCAATGCTGCTTGGTAGTTATTGTTGTATGAAAACTCTACCAAGTAAAGGTGATCCTCCCAAGAACCTTTAAGATCTAAAACATATGTGCGTAGCATGTCCTCGAGAGTCTGAATAGTCCTCTCCGATTGTCCGTCCATCTGAGGATGATAAGTGGTACTAAACTCGAGCTGAGTGCCCAAGCTAGCCTGCAAACTCCTCCAGAAATAGACCATGAAGTGACTATCCTGATCCGAGACTATGCTCACTAGAATACCGTACAATCTGATAATCTGGCGCACATACATCTCTACAAGTCTCTTCGTAGATGTACCCACTTTAAATGGCAGAAAGTGGGTTAATTTGGTCAACCTGTCTACGATGACCCAAATCGCATCTTTCCCTCCTGGAGAACACGAAAGTCCGGATACAAAATCCATGGTCACATGCTCCCATTTCCACTCCAGAATGGGTAAAGGCTGAAGCAATCCTCCTAGCCTCTGTCTCTCCGCCTTGACATGCTTGCAAACTAAGCTTCTGGACACGAAGCTAGCTACCTCCCGCTTCATTCCATACTAATATACATGCTCTATCAAGTCTCTATACATCTTGTTGGCACCTAGATATATAGAGTATTAAGAATGATGCACCTCCTGCAGAATCTTCTCGCGCAATGCTCCTCTCGGTACGCACAACTTGGTAGCGTGTCACAATAATCCATCATCTGCCACGATAAAGTCTTCTGCCAGCCCTAACTGAACCTGTGCTCTGATGCTCCTCAGAGACTCATCCTCATACTGTCCGACTCTGACCCAGTCTATCAGCTCTGACTGAACCTGAAGTCCCCACATCTGTGTTGTGACTCCAGGAACTAGTACATCAATACCCAAACTATCCAGATCTGCCAATAAATGTATGTCTCTAGTCAAGCACATAGCCAGGGGATACCTACTTAAAGCATCGCGACTATATTGGCCTTCCTTGGATGGTACTGCAAAGATATATCGAAGTCTTTCATTATCTCAAACCATCGTCGATGCCTCATGTTGAGCTCTTTTTGTGTAAACACATACTTTAAGCTCTTATGGTCTGTGAAGATCTCTACTCTCTCTCCATATAAATAGTATTTCCATAATTTGATAGCAAAGATAATCGCTGCCAACTCCAAATCATGGGTAGGATAGTTCTTCTCATGCGGGCATAATTGCCTGGAAGCATAGGCAATCACCTTCCCATGCTGCTGTAACACACAACCCAAACCCTTTCCTGATGCATCACTGTACATGGAAAATCCTCCTGCTTCTGATGGTAGTGTCAAGATAGGAGCTTTAGTCAATCTTCTCTTTAGTTCCTCAAATTTTGACTAACAATCCTCAGTCCAGATGAATTTTACGTCCATCTTGGTCAGTCTAGTCATCGGCTCTGCAAGTCTGGAAAAGTCCTGAATAAACTTCCGGTAGTAGCCTGCTAATCCAAGGAAGCTCCTGATCTCTGCTACTGAACTCGGGGTAGACCACGATTCAACTGCTAAGATCTTCTTCGGGTCCACCGAGATTCCATCTTATGTAATAATATGCCCAAGGAATTCAACCTTATCAAGGAAGAATTTGTACTTCGATAACTTGCCATACAGCTTCTCCTTCCTGAGGGTCTCCAGAACTATCCTCAAGTACTGCTCATGCTCCTCTGGGGTCTTCGAATATATTAAAATATTATCTATGAAGACTACAATAAACTGGTCCAGGTACTGATGAAACACATTATTCATCAGATTCATGAATACTGCCGGGGCATTGGTCAACCCAAACGGCATCACCAAGAACTCGAACTGCCCAAAACGAGTCCTGAAAGCTGTCTTCGGGATATTTTCCCTCTTCACTTTCACCTGGTGGTACCCTGACCTTAATTCTATCTTTGAGAATACCTTCACCCCGCTCAACTGGTCAAACAAGTTATCTATCCGCAGCAACGGGTATTTGTTCTTGATAGTGAGGTTATTAAGTTCTCTGTAGTCGATACACATACGTACCGACCCATCCTTCTTTGGTACAAAAAGAACTGGAGAACCCCATGGTGATGAACTGGAACGGATAAAGCCCTTGTCTTGCAACTCATCCGCCTGCTTCTTCAACTCTGCCAGTTCGCTATTGTTTACTCTATAGACGTGCTGAGATATCGGCTCTACGCCTGGCACTAAATCTATAGAGAATTCCACATCTCTGTCCGGCGGCAACACCGACAACTCCTCTGGAAAGACATCCATGAATTCTGTAATCAACGGGTGTGGCGACTCCTGCTCTTCTAACAAAGCTCCACAGAAATCGCCTTCGCTCTGCTCTTCTCCTCGGACGAACTCGAACTCCGGCTCTCCTGGCATCTGAAATTAAACTCTGCCTCCATGACAATTGATACTAGCGATGTCTACTCAACTAATCCATCCCGAGTACTACATCATAACTCGAAAGTGGCATTATGAGTAAATATACGCTCAGCTCACGGCCTCTCAAATAAACTCTCTGGTTCTTGCAAACATTGTAGAAGCATAAAAAATACACTGGATAGCTATACTCAGCATGTTGATGCTGGGCAGCATAAAAAGATGACCTCAGAGCCATCGGCGTGCAAACAGAGCTTTTTTTCTCTGAGCACAGCGTAAAATATAAAGCTCAAGGACTATCCGCGTAATGCATAATGTCCAGGCTGCTTCAGCGTAAAAAGGGTGCTACATCGCCTTTATGGCGTAAAACTTATCTGCTTTAAATGCAGCATTGAAGCATACAAGGAACGCTTCGTATTCCCCAAAATAAACCTGTCAAAGCATGCAGTGAACCTGACGTCTGACTCCTGACAAAGAGTACTGCACGACTACCCAGACGACGGCTATAATGATGGCACAGCACAGCGACCCAGACTGTCGTTTAGTACCATTTCCTTGGCGTAAACCATTTGTACGCATACAAAGTAATACGCTACCTAGTTTTACAAAGGCAGACGTAAGCTTCTTACGCTCCGTAGAAGACAGACAGGCTGCCACGTCAAAAGCTGCTCTTCGTACAGGGCTCGAGGTACGTCTCTATATTTAATGCACAAAAGGGTGACAGAGCCTCGAGGCATGTCTCTGTATTTAATAAATGATGGCAGACCTTCGAGACATGCCTCTGTATTTAATGCGCGGAATAATGGCAAATCTTCGAGACACGTCTCTGGAATACGCTGCCTAGTTTTACACAGGCAGACGTAAGCTTCTTACGCTCCGCAGAAGACAGACAGGCTGCCACGTCAAAAGCTGCTCTTCGTACAGGGCTCGAGGCACGTCTCTGCATTTAATGTGCGGAATAATGGCAGATCTTCGAGATACGCCTCCATATTTAATGCGCAGGATGGTGGCAGATCTCTGCATTTAATGCAAGAGATTTGATTATATCTCCAAAAGCCGTGATTTTGGCTAAGACATCCACATCATCACTTTGGCACATTACGCCATCAGGCTATGGGAGCACGCTATACGCTATCTCCTTGGAATACGCCAACTCAGGCCACATTTGCATTAAGGCTGTTTAGTCCAGAATTCGCTCAAGGCCACAGTCAGGGGAGGAGGGTCAGCTATCTTCTACGCCTACTCGGCTTCTTCGCCCACTCGGCTTCTATGCCTACTTGGCTTCTACGCCTACTCGGCTTCTATGCCTATCCGGCTTCTACGCCTGCTCGACCTCTATGCCGGTTTGATAACTCTTTGGCTTCTACGCCATGGTGACAGTTATTGGCTTCTACGCCAACCTTTTCTACGCAAGGGATAACTACCCCTATGGCTTTTATGTTATGATCTTCGCAGCAGTTATACGTGTTATCTCTTAATGATATGCGTCACACGCTCATTCAAAGGATCATTTATACTGGGTAATTGTTATTGTAACCGTTGCATAAAAGGTGCTATGCTTTCTACTACCCGGCTTCTACGTCGACTGAGTGGTCACTGTCACTAAAACCCGATAAATAGAGACCTCTCTCCACAGAGGTCCCAGGTCGTGAAAGAGAGGGTCGAAAAGAGGAGGAAAAACAAGAGGTCAGAACCAAGGTCAAAGATTCCAAGATCAAAGGAGAAGGTCAAGGAATTGAGAGTCAAAGAGTCTTTGAGAGAGAAGAATCCAGAGCTCAGGCAAAGAGAAGTGATCGACGACTTTGGCATCGGGCATCCACTCTCTTCTGCAACCCTCGAAGCTGCTTTTCGTCTTCTACGGCACTTCTTCATCATCGTGTGGTCTAAGGGACAAAGTGATCGACTGTAGATCAGACTCCTATAGCAATATTTACCCAGATTAAATAAATTATACTCGACATCCACGTATAGGATTAATTGTACAATCTTGTTTGTAAACCAAGAAGGGCGGGTTTCGTATAAACCTTATTTTCCATTTCTTTCGTTTATTATCAAACACATGATGGCGACTCGGCTGGGGAAGATCTTTCTCTTTTGATGAGGAAGCAATTGCTCAACACGATGCGGTATCTGTGGGATCCGTGAAGAAGACCCTGGTCGTCTAGTTCAACCAGTCTGCCTACGAAGATATGCTTCGAGCAGGGGGTAGCTCTCACTCTCTCTCTGTTCAAAACTACAGGAAGCTGCGTAAGGTCTGGATGCCCAAGACATCCCTACCATTCTTGCCGACTCTCCGACCTCTCCAACAGACCAGGCTGTAGCTGCACAACCTCCGCGCTCTATGCGTAAAACTCAGTCTTCAGTCCCTGACGTGGTTGACAAAACTTCGGACAATGCCTCAACGCCAGTCCAGAAGCCTACTTCACACTCTGTGCGTAAAACTCAGTCTTCTGTCCCTGATGTGGCTAACAAAACTTCGGATAATGCCTCAGCGCTAGTCCAAAAGCCTACTACGCGCTCTGCGCGTAAAATCCAGTCTCCCGTCGATGACGTGGCAGACAGAATTTCTGACAATGCCTTAAGCGCCAAATCAGAAGTTCCAAACGCGCTCCATGCGTAAAAATGCATCTGCCCTCCGCGGAAAAGCAGATGATCCCTGCGATCTACGCAAGGGAAAGCAAGTGGCGAACTGCCCAACTTCTCGGCCTTTACGCCAGCAAGGAAAGAATCTGCCCGCCCTCCGGATTACGCGAGAACCAGATGGCCGACTGAGGACCTCCTCTGTCTTACACCAGCCTGAGCAGAACTCAAAAATACGCCAGGTGAAGTCTCTCAGCGTAAAGAAGGCTCAGTCTGCGGAAAGACACGCTCCTCAGGGATCATCCGCTACCCAGATGGCCAACCTGTTGTATACAGGCGGCACAGGGAGAACTATGGTTTCCAACATCCGCATGCCCACTGATGTGAATAGAAGGAATAAGCCATCTTCTTCTTCTTCTGTAAAGACTCCTGACTTGTGTGAATTTTTGATCCAGAAACACGAAGACAAGGGTCATAAACAGGCTTTAGTTCCCCTAACGGTCAAACATGGGGAGATCTTGTGGGAAGATGCATCAACATCTAATATCGTCATGACAGGTGGTCCACATGAAGATTCTATCTTTAGTATTCCTCCAACTCGCGACGACCAGCATCCAATAGTCTTCGGTCGCATGCGGAGCAGCCCGATCATACAGGAAGAATTTTGCGAGTCTGAAGCTGGCAGAATACAAATCCACAGATATAGCCCGCAAGCTTTAAAGATTATACAAAGCATGGGTTATAATTTAAAGCTGAAACAAGGTCTCAACTATGGAAAAGGCAGACGAACACCGTTGTATGGTAATTCTTACTGTCAACAAGCTTGTTTTGGGTTGGAGTATACTGCATCTCTTGCAAACCCCAAATCTTCAAAGTCTAATCCTGTACAACCAGAGGCAGGTCCTTCTAAATCAGCTTCTGTGGACAGATGTCATGGCATGTCTGGGGGTAGCCTACCTCGACAAAACAGGACGGCATCCAAAGCTGGGGGTAGGATTCCCTCAAGATCCGAAGATGATGTGACAAAGACGATCTTCTCGCAAGACCGTAAAACTCAGGCATCGGGAGCCCAAGACCAAAAGGGACTTTCTCTTTCAATGAAGATGACATCATTGAAATCTTTAATATGTTGAGGGAGGAACACCAACTTCAGCTTTCCAACATCAGATATCCTGAGAGGGCTGGCAAAGTTGATGACCCAGATTATTGCCTCTTCCATCGGTACACTCATCACCCCACAAGGGCGTGCTATGTACTAAAAAGGAGAATTCAGGAGTTGATCGATGCCAAGGTCATCACTCTGCATCTGTAAACAAGGGGACGATCACTGCAAATTGGTTTCACTTTTAAAGTGACAATTTGCTCCCTCAAAAAAATACTGAATGATGAATCCCTAAAGTTTCCCCATTAGATTCTTCAGGTCTATCCCCACTCAGGAAAATCACTCCACGGTAAATTTTTCGAACATGAGCCATGTGCATATTACCTCTGAGCAGATATATGCCTCCATTCCCGATGGAGTCACAACCCAAGAGTTTGTCATATTCATATTACCTATGAACAAACCTTCCTAATTCGGCTATCGATTATCATGTCCATATTACCTCTGATATCGATTGTCATCTCAATTTAGCACCCGTACTTAACTCTAAGTACGCCAGTGGTGTTAGGTCCACAAAAAACTGCCATGTCCATATTACCTCTGAGCAGATATATTCCTCCATCCTCGATGGAGTCACAACCCAAGAGTTTGTCATATTTATATTACCTCTGAACAAACCTTCCTAATTCGGCTATCGATTATCATGTCCATATTACCTCTGATATTGATTGTCATCTCAACTTAGCACCCGTACTTAACTCTAAGTACGCCAGTGGTGTTAGGTCCACAAAAACTGCCATGTCCATATTATCTCTGGCAGGGCTTGTCCCAAACCTATTATTTGCACTCTCGCACGCAACAAATGATAGGTCTACCAAAGATCCCCCAGTGGGATATCCTTATCTCCATTGTCCCGCCTGCCTTCAGTAGTCAGCGTTCAATAGTCTTCGGCCGCATGCGCAACGAACCGAATGTACGAGGACATTCCCGACGAAGTTGCAGAATATAATTCTGCAATGGAAGGTGATGCATGGCAACTATTCTTCGATGGTGCCTCCAGGACTGGTCCCAGGGGAAGCATGGTTTCAGGAGTAGGAATTGTCCTGGTTACTCCTGATAAACTCGTCATCTACCGAGCGAATTCCCTCAGCGAGCCCTGTTCCAATAATGTGGCGGAGTATAACGCTCTACTAATTAGGCTCCAAGTCGCTAAAGAATTGGGCGTCGAATCTCTGAAAGCTTTCGGTGACTCTCTGCTGATCGTCAATCAAGTCAGAGGAATATATGAAGTCCGAAATCCAGACCTCATCCCTTATCACCAAGCAACGGTCGAGATAGCCATGACATTCAAAGGATTCTTCCTAGAACATATGCCCCGATTTCAGAATCTGGAAGATGATGCCCTAGCCAGTCTAGCAGCAGATTTAGCTATTCCTATAAGAAGGTAGAATTCGGTGATCCTTCTTAACAGAGATTTACTCTGTGTAGAAAACAACTTTCACATATAAAGCAGCTACACTGTGAACACAGATCCTCCCAAAAGAGACTGTAGAAACCCCTTTATAGATTTCGTGGCATACGAAATCTTGCCGGAGGACCCTAAAGAAGCAGTATCCGTCAAAAGACGATTATTACGCTTCTATCATGACGCGTCTTCACAGTGTCTATATCGCCGTACCTACGACGGACTGCTATTAAGATATCTCTCCGATGACGAGGCACAACGGATCATCCGTGAAGCTTACGATGGCGTATGCGGAGCGCATCAACCCGGTCCTAAGCTACAGGATCGTATCAGGAGAATAGGCTATTACTGGCCTACTATGATCACAGATGCAATAAAGTATGCAAGACAGTACAGAGCCTGCCAGGTCCACGCAGACTTTATCCATCAACCTCCTGAACATCTGCATCCTACGGTTGCATCCTAGCCTTTCGAAGCATGGGGTATGGATATCATTGGTCCTATTCACCCGTCTTCTTCCAGAGGTCACCGATTCATACTGGCCATCACGGATTATTTCTCCAAATGGGCAGAGGCGATCCCTCTTGCTGAGGTGAAGGCATCCAATGTGATCAGCTTCATTAAGCATCATGTCATTTATCGCTTTGGGATACCCCGAAGGATAATTCATGACAATGGACCTCAGTTTATCAGCCAAGCATTTCATCGATTTTGCGATAAAAATCGGATACAAAATATGGCCTCTACGGCATATAATTCTGCTGCTAATGGTTTGGCGGAAGCTTTCAACAAAACCATTATCAAACTCTTGAAAAAGTTTGTCTCGACGAACAAGAGGGATTGGAACGAGAAGCTAGGAGAATGTCTCTGGGCATACCGTACAACGGTACGAGTACCGACAGGTTGTACCCCATTCTCATTGGTTTACGGGAGCAAATCAGTTCTCCCCATCGAAATCCAGTTTCCGTCACTCAGGATAGCAGTGGCTAATGAGCTGACTCGAGAAAAGAATGACCTGTTAAGGCTTCAAGAGTTAGAAGGATTAGACGAGAAACGCCTCCAAGCTCAACAGCGCATCGCATTCTACCAGGCACGCATTTCCAGATCTTTTAATCAAAAAATAAAGAAAAGAGTGTTCAAAGTTGGCGAGCTAGTTTTAGCTGTGAGAAGGCCAATAATTCTTACTCACAGGAGTAAGGGTAAGTTCCAGCCCAAATGGGAAGGTCCTTATGTGATAGAGACGACGTTCTCAAACGGCGCTTACAGGTTAGCCAAGCCTAACGGAGACTTATTGATGGCTCCTATCAATAGCAAATTCCTGAAGAGGTACTATGCTTAACCTCCTTTGCTCAAGTGGAATATGGCAAAAATCTCATTCTGACAAAATTACTTCCAAAATGAAACTAGTTGGATCGTATTCTATCATGTCCATATAACCTCTGAATAGATATGTTTAACTAATTTGGAACTTCAAGACCTATCATGTCCATATTACCTCTGATAGTGTTTTGTGTACAAATTTTAGCTAAAGCATATTCTATCATGTCCATATAACCTCTGAATAGGTATATCCTGCTAAAACTTACCGAGAGTATATCACGTCCATATTACCTCTGATATCACTTTCACCCAAACTTGTCGTTTATATTCCAAATTAATGGGTCCACAAAGTCAGATGAAAGCCTCTTTATTATTCCCAGAAAGAGCAAAATTACATTGGAAAGCAAAAAAGTATATCACTCGGGGGGAGCAGTTAGGTCACGAATATGCCGTGCCAGAGCAGCCATTCTCTCATCCCTGGAGTTCAAGACGTTGGCGCGAGCCCGCTCCCACCTTGCTGCATCATTGTTCAAAGCAGACAGCTCAGACCGAGCATGTGCAAAATCAGCGTGGATGATACCCGCACGCGTCAGGTTCTGCTGAGCAGTCTCCATTTGATTCTTCAGCACATCTCGAGTTGCCAACAGAGAGACAGCCTTCTTCTCTGTAACCTCCGATTTCCAAATTTCCGAAATAATTAGATTTTTTTTATTTTAAATACCAAGTTTATAAAATATTTTTCTCCTTGAATTCTTGTATTTGATTTTTTGAACAACGTTTGATTTTTAGAAGGTGATTTAAAATCTTTTATAAAAATCATTTTTCCTAAATGTCACTTTCTTATAAATTAATTAAATAGATAAATAATGATATATATATATAATGCTCTAGTTTCGAATATTGTTGGCTTGAAATCATAAAATTATTTATTTGATAAAATTAATTAAAGGACTAGTTGTTTTCTTCATAATAAATTTTCATATCCATTTTGGAAATAGTAAATAAATAAATTACATATTTTCTAAGATTTTGAAATATGAGATTAATTAGTAGCAAATTAATCAGTAGCCTTAGAAGCCCTTAAAAACATTTTTCTTAAATTATCTTTTCTATTTAATTTACCCGTTTACCGTCTCCCATTCACACCCTCATTTTTTCCCACATGAAAAGCCCGTTTATTTATTATCTTGGGCCATTCGTTATTTGGGCTAACCCTCACCCTTTATCCCACACCTTCTCTCCCTATTTAAGTCTCTCATCACCATTCCCAAGAAACCCTAGCTAGCCCTCGCAATTCCCACAAGCCAACAACCATCACCATTTTTGTGTGCTCGTGTCCGTGTGTCCAGCATTGCCGTGTCAGCCGTGTTGGCCTCGGGTCCGACCCCGGGTGTCCTACCGTATCCATTCATTTTCTGTGTCCAGATTTACATCCTTACAATGAGATTGTGTCCGATACCATCCGGACACATCCACCTCCACCAGTACACCCAACCCTGTGTCCGACAGACCCGGACACGTCCCCCACAGTACAAATCTGTCGTGTCCAGCCCCGGACACGACCCAACCCCGACACAGCAAACCCTAACCTAGATCTGTCGACCCACCGACGTCGACAGCCACAGCAGATCCGGAACGCCGCCTGGAACCGACAACACCCGCCGCTCTCAAAGTTTCCGCCGCGGATCCCCTCCACGTCGTCGAACACCCGCAGCAGACCTCATCCGGAGCCGACGTCGTCGAGCTCCGCTGTCGCCGAGAACACCCGCCGGTGACCGTCTCAAATCCGTCGAACCCAGATCTAGCCGCCTCGGACCTCCTCGAACCGAGCGCCGTCTCGAGCCGAGTTCGACCGCCGCCTCAGGACCGGAGCCGACGTCGCCGCCGAGTTCCACCGCTGACCACCGCACCGGCGACGGAAAATCCCCCAATCGTGAGCCTCCTCCTTTTTTTTCTTCTATTTTGTGATTTATGGTTTAGTTAATGTAATTAGTAATTGATTAGTTAATTAATTTATAAATTAGTTTAGTATATAATTAGTTAATATACATAATTAGTTTGGTTTAGTTAAATAATTAATCAGTTAATTAATTTTATAATTTGTTAGTTAATATATATTAGTTAGTAATTAAATGTAATTAGTTTAGTTTAATAATAAATAGTTTAGTTATAGGTAAGTAGTTAATTAATATGTAATTAGTTGGTTAATATCTAATTAGTATATTATGTATGAATGTATATAATTAGTGTATATATATGTATAAGTATATATTTAATTTGTATATATATATTTATGCATTTTATATATATACTTAGTATATTTTAATATAATAGGTATATGTATATATAACTATACTTCGTATATGTTTAGTATATTCTGAAAATCTAGTAGTATGTATATGTATATATTTTAATACAATGGGTATACCTGCATGTATATGTAATTATGTATTTTAAAATTAATGTTTAATAGTATATGTATGTAATTATTAAATGGTACGTGTATATATTGTATATATATTTAATTTAGTAAAAACATATTTTGGTATATAAAATGTAATAGTATACGTATTATTTTGGTATAAAAATATATAATGTTTAGTATATGTATATATTTTGTATATATATGTACTTAATATATTTTCAAATATGTATAGTTAGTATAAATGTATATATATATATATCTTGTACATACAATTAATGTATTGTATTTGTATTTAATGTGATGTACTAGTATATATTTTAATAATAACATTGACAATATATTTTGTACATGCTTTTATTATATTCCTAATATTCAAAGTATAAACTTAATTTGGTATTAGTATTAGTATATTTAATGCGGTTGTTGACAATATATATATGTTATAATTCTATTATGAGTATACAGTTATACATATTTTATATAATTTTGGTATAAAGATATATATGTAGATTATATTTTCGTATTGGTATATGTATGTATATCTATATGTGTATTTGTTTTATATATATAAATATAAATTGGTATAGTTACCTGTATATAGTATAAGTATGATTTGGTATAATTATATATATATATATATTTGATTGTATAGATACAAATATATATTTTGGTTTACGAATATATATATATATATATATATATATATATATATATATATATATATATATATATATATATATATATATATATATATATATATATATTTATTTATTTATTTATTTATTTACATCTATTTAGTGTATATATTATGTATGTATTTTGTACAAATTACTGATAGGTTTATATATGTGTATTTATATACGTATCCCTACTAGATAACCCTAGTTGACTAGTGTCCTGCCTGACGTGGCCCTGAGGCCAGTATTTTTAGACTGTGTTAGTGTAGCATCTGATGCAAATGTGGTTTTGCTTGTGATATGTTTATAGGACTGTTGGTTTACCCAGGGGACACTCTGGAACAGGACCTCGATATTCACCAGCTAAGGACCAAAGGCGAGTACATTCTTTGATTAGTTTCTAATTTATGATATCTCCTATGTTCACTGTATCTAGTATAAATATCCATGTTCTTGACATATTGGTTACACGGATTGGTATACACGGATCTCGTCATGAGATGTTATTCCTTATTCATGGTGTAGCTTGTACAAGACTTGTTTCCTTGATATCTTGTGCATGTACAGACACTGAGCCCCGGGGAGATTTGCTACCTCCCTAGGGAATCCCGTGCCATAGCGTACCATGATTGGATCTACTATACCAGTCGGGGGTTTGGGGAGTACTTTAGTGTAGATATGTGATCATACCCAACTTTATATGCACCATAGCTCACCCCACATCTCACGTCGGGTGCGGCCTGACCATTTACATGCTCCATAGCTGTTACGTGTGATTAGCCTGATCTCTACATGCATCATAGCTAACCAACGGTTAGCCTGACTTTATATGAACCATAGCTAATCACATGTAACCAGCCTGATCAAGTTTCCAAGCCGATCACATATTAAAGCTAGTACTCACACACTTAGCCATAGGGTTCTTGCTCATTGACATATTGTTCTTTTCCTGCATTTACTTACAGTATTTCCAGTATTTCTCTCATTGTACATTTCTCGTACCTATACATGCATCTGGTATGTTTTCATCTAGAACTGCTACATAGTTTATGTCATTTATATAGAACTACTATTTAGAGATGTACTTTGCTCCTTCCTGACTGAAAAATATTTTTCCAGACTGTGACCTTAGTGGACTTGTTTCTGACATTTGGGGATTGGATGTTACTGATTGCTGGTATGATTATGTTGTCATTAGACTTGTGTTGTATTCTTTTATTTCTTCAAATTCCTATCGTGCTGTAGTTGTGATTGAGTATGTTGTTAATATTTTATAGTGTTATCCGAGTCTCCTTATGGAATTGGATACTAGCGTGAGATTGTTTAGATAGTACTTGACCTAGACAGCGTTCTACCGCCGATGCTGCGGCGTAGGCTGGACGTACCCACGCACTCGTGCCCCTAAAACGGGTGCGGATCGTGACACATTTTTAGTGGTGGCCCATGCAGGTCAGACTTCGCAAGTTTTACGATGTCGTAGTAGTGTGACATCCTTGTTATACTACTGCGTGCCTGCTATAGGACATAGGACATAAGATACTAGGATGAGAGAGGATACTCAATCACAATTTATTTGAGAGATTCCTGGAATGACCCTTGAGAATCTCATTATAAATTCCAATTTAAATCCTTCCCCCTTGTTTCTGTCTGTTCTCGCTTGTTGTTAATGAACTTGATCCTTATTGATCAGTTATTAAATTGAAATCTTGGTATCATTGTTGAGTTTGATTCTTGTTGACCAGTTGTTAAATTTAATTCCTGGTATCGTTGTTGAGTTGATTTCAAATTGAGATGAATTTTACGGACTAAATTTACGGTATCATCTGATGACATATATTGATGAGGACAGTGAGAAAGGTAAAAACGTCTACTTTGGTTATGGAACCTAGAGTTTATCGCAGCCATATTAGCTGTCATGACAAGAACGTAGGAACCTAACTTGGATGTACATACTTTAGTTATGAGATTTAGAGTTTCTCGCAGCCATACCGGTTGGCGTGACGAGTATTCTAGATGACATGATTATAGGGTTACATACCTTAGTTACGGAACCTGTCGTTTATCGCATCTATGCTTACTGGCGTGACGAGAATTCTGTGTGTCATGATTTCTGACGGACGTGTATGATTATCAGGTTGTATCTTAAATTGGTTCTTAAAGTATTATCTCAAGACTTATCTATTTATGTTATTCCAGGACTTTGTTCCATCGCTTCTTTTCTTTACTAGCAGTAAAGATACCTTCCGTCCTTGATCCAGTTCCTTTTTGAGCTTTTATTCTTTGAGGATTCCTTGTTAAGTATGATAATTAGTGACTTGCAATTTTGGTTGTGTCTTGTATTGGTATTGACTGAGTGTTGCTTGTGAGTTATAAGTGTTTCCTAGTTGGACATGTGAGCAGTGGGCTTTGATCTAGAATTAACCCATAGCATAGTAAACAATGGTTCTAGGATAAGGTCATTAGAGACTGTGAGTAGAAAGGGGAGTAAGAGTATCAGTGATAGTTCTCAGAGTTAGTATCAGAGCCAACATACCCGTCTTGGATAATCATGATTATGCAATTGGATAATCTACGTGAACAATTAAGTATCCAGGAATTGTGTTAAGGATTTATGGAGCATGACGTTCAAATTAATGATTGATATCGGGTGTGTTAAAGGTAAAGAAATTTATATGCATGAGGAGTTATAATGAGGTATCATGAGTAGAGAAATATCGGAATTGGTAATGAAGATGGAGAAGCGTATCACAGATTAGTGTAACAGGCTATAAAAGGTTAAAAGGAAATACCTCCACAACCATCGAGATGAGGAACCATATACTTGCCCAGGAGAATAAGAAAAATGAGTGTTATAAAAGGTACAGCTAATCATGAGTTCTAATGAGCTTGATGAGATGATACATTAATGAAACTAGTGATATAATACCAAGAGTGCTAATAATTCTATATCGAGGATTAGTCGAGAATAACGTTAATAACAGTAAGCACTCTGTGTGATGATAATTAAATGATATACCAGTTGACATAAATTGAAATCATGAAGGAAAATATAGGTGTGATAACTTTGATCATTGGAGGTAATAGTACAAGTGATTCAGGCAGTACAATTTTAGTACCCAGTTGGCAGTTGTAGGCAATAGAGGTATTGAGTGCACCTCGAGTATCAGAGACCGTGAGCACTTATATGTATAATTGTGGATTTATAAATTAAAGAGTGGAAATGAATTTTAAATTTTTAGAATTTTTAAGGAGTTGAGATTTTATGTTGTTAAAATATTGAGGATGTAAATTTGATTCAATAAACATAGTTAAGGCTACAAAGATTTTAGAAGTGATTAAATTTTATTTCAATGTGGAGTATCTGATTTTGAGGAGGTATATGCATTTTATTTTAAAGTTGTTTGAGAAGTAAACCTTGACGATTATTTGAGGATTAATTTTATGGTAGATGAGAAATATAAAAATTAATATATGAGTAGATGATATACATATGTAAGAATCTATTGACTTGGGCATGATTGAGATGGCACTGAAAACAGACTTGGGTGTCCATCTAGAGTTGTATTGGGGGGGAAACAGTATTTAGTATGATGTGTTACACTTGGTGTGCACTGGAGTGATGAGAACAAATGGTATGGACAATTATAGTAGTAACGAGAACTAGCAGTGGGTGTACTTATAGTAGAACAGAGATACCTAAAGAGATAGAGGTATCAAACTTTACATGCATAATTTGACCTATGATTGTGTTAGAGGTTCTTGGTATCAGATTTTGGTATTAATAGACATGTGTGTGCAATATGGATATATTCATGGATCTTGTGGATAAATGACTAGTTGATATGGGTACCAGTGTGCAGGAATAGGAATTTGTTAGTGAATATGCTAGAGTTAAGTGTTTGTTAGAGAGAGTAGATACTACAAGTAAAATGTTAGCAGGTTCTTTCTTTCCCTCCTAATGTTCCTTTTTCCGTCTTTCGATTGATTGATTTCCTTAGTGTTGTAGTTCATATGCATGATTTTCTTGTTAGAATATAACTAGTAGTACACCCTAACAGAGACTGAAATACCATGACAAAAGATACATGACCTATATATTTTTCTTAAATTGCATGGCTGTAGGTAGAGTTTTCTTAAGCCATGATCATTAGGGTTTTGACCATAGCAAAGATCTATGACGAGGTTATGACTGACAAAAAGAGACAAGAGGATTAAATTGTGGATGAGCATTAATTTAAATAAAGAATTAAGGGGTTGTTATAACAGAGGTGATGGATCCTTGATTGTACGAGAATCGAGGTTTGATTGAAATTCGAGGATAAACATTAACTTAAATAGAGAGTTAAGAAAATTCACAGGGCAAAATTGAGGATTTATTAAATTTTAGGAATGTCTTGATATGATTAAATTGATTATGAAAAAAAAAAAATTTGAGAGATTATCATTTTTCTATTTGATTGCAAGATAGAAATTTTATAGTTTATATTATGAATGTTGCATTGAAGATTCTGAAAGTATCGCATCGTTGAGTATTTGAGGAAAAAGAAAATCAGAAAATAAATCGTTAATGGAATAGTGTCAAATTCAATTCTCGGGAGAAGGATTTATATTGAATAAGCATCAATTGAATTTGGGTTAGAGGAGTAAGATGAATGATGGATTAGTGTTTAAAATTTAAATTTGGGATACAGATTTTTTTAAATGTTATAAATAGACATTGATTGGAATTCAATTGGAGGATTGGATATTAAAATCCTTGAGTAATTAGATACGAACTTAAATTTTGGAAGAGATTATGATAAAAATTTGAATTTGATTTTAAAACTTGAAGATTTTCCGGAAAATGATGATATAGAATTTTGAAAGGTTGTGAAATAGCAATATGGAATTACTTCATGATTAATTGGTTTGAAATTTAAATTTTGATAGAAGTAATATGATGAGTAAAGGCAATTATTGAGAATCCTAAATTTCGAGGACGAAATTTTTCTAAGGTGGGTAGACTTGTAACCTCCGATTTCCAAATTTCCGAAATAATTAGATTTTTTTTATTTTAAATACCAAGTTTATAAAATATTTTTCTCCTTGAATTCTTGTATTTGATTTTTTGAACAACATTTGATTTTTAGAAGGTGATTTAAAATCTTTTATAAAAATTATTTTTCCTAAATATCGCTTTCTTATAAATTAATTAAATAGATAAATAATGATATATATATATAATGCTCTAGTTTCGAATATTGTTGGCTTGAAATCATAAAATTATTTATTTGATAAAATTAATTAAAGGACTAGTTGTTTTCTTCATAATAAATTTTCATATCCATTTTGGAAATAGTAAATAAATAAATTACATATTTTCTAAGATTTTGAAATATGAGATTAATTAGTAGCAAATTAATCATTAGCCTTGGAAGCCCTTAAAAACATTTTTCTTAAATTATCTTTTCTATTTAATTTACCCGTTTACCGTCTCCCATTCACACCCTCATTTTTTCCCACATGAAAAGCCCGTTTATTTATTATCATGGGCCATTCGTTATTTGGGCCAACCCTCACCCTTTATCCCACACCTTCTATCCCTATTTAAGTCTCTCATCACCATTTCCAAGAAACCCTAGCTAGCCCTCACAATTCCCACAAGCCAACAACCATCACCATTTTTGTGTGCTCGTGTCCATGTGTCCAGCATTGCCATGTCAGCCGTGTTGGCCTCGGGTCCGACCCCGGGTGTCCTACCGTATCCATTCATTTTCTGTGTCCAGATTTACATCCTTAAAATGAGATTGTGTCCGACACCATCCGGACACATCTACCTCCACCAGTACACCCAACCCTGTGTCCGACAGACCCGGACACGTCCCCCACAGTACAAATCTGTCGTGTCCAGCCCCGGACACGACCCAACCCCGACACAGCAAACCCTAACCTAGATCTGTCGACCCACCGACGTCGACCGCCACAGCAGATCCGGAACGCCGCCTGGAACCGACAACACCCGCCGCTCTCGAAGTTTCCGCCGTGGCTTCCCTCCACGTCGTCGAACACCCGCAGCAGACCTCATCCGGAGCCGACGTCGTCGAGCTCCGCTGTCGCCGAGAACACCCGCCGGTGACCGTCTCAAATCCGTCGAACCCAGATCTAGCCGCCTCGGACCTCCTCGAACCGAGCGTCGCCTCCTCCAACCGAGCGCCATCTCGAGCCGAGTTCGACCGCCGCCTCAGGACCGGAGCCGACGCCGCCGCCGAGTTCCACCGCTGACCACCGCGCCGGCGACGGAAAATCCCCCAATCGTGAGCCTCCTCCTTTTTTTTTCTTCTGTTCTGTGATTTATGGTTTAGTTAATGTAATTAGTAATTGATTAGTTAATTAATTTATAAATTAGTTTAGTATATAATTAGTTAATATACATAATTAGTTTGGTTTAGTTAAATAATTAATCAGTTAATTAATTTTATAATTTGTTAGTTAATATATATTAGTTAGTAATTAAATGTAATTAGTTTAGTTTAATAATAAATAGTTTAGTTATAGGTAAGTAGTTAATTAATGTGTAATTAGTTGGTTAATATCTAATTAGTATATTATGTATGAATGTATATAATTAGTGTATATATATGTATAAGTATATATTTAATTTGTATATGTATATTTATGCATTTTATATATATACTTAGTATATTTTAATATAATAGGTATATGTATATATAACTATACTTCGTATATGTTTAGTATATTCTGAAAATCTAGTAGTATGTATATGTATATATTTTAATACAATGGGTATACCTGCATGTATATGTAATTATGTATTTTAAAATTAATGTTTAATAGTATATGTATGTAATTATTAAATGGTACGTGTATATATTGTATATATATTTAATTTAGTAAAAACATATTTTGGTATATAAAATGTAATAGTATACGTATTATTTTGGTATAAAAATATATAATGTTTAGTATATGTATATATTTTGTATATATATGTACTTAATATATTTTCAAATATGTATAGTTAGTATAAATGTATATATATATATATATATATATATATATATCTTGTACATACAATTAATGTATTGTATTTGTATTTAATGTGATGTACTAGTATATATTTTAATAATAACATTGACAATATATTTTGTACATGCTTTTATTATATTCCTAATATTCAAAGTATAAACTTAATTTGGTATTAGTATTAGTATATTTAATGCGGTTGTTGACAATATATATATGTTATAATTCTATTATGAGTATACAGTTATACATATTTTATATAATTTTGGTATAAAGATATATATGTAGATTATATTTTCGTATTGGTATATGTATGTATATCTATATGTGTATTGGTTTTATATATATAAATGTAAATTGGTATAGTTACCTGTATATAGTATAAGTATGATTTGGTATAATTATATATATATATATATATTTGATTGTATAGATACAAATATATATTTTGGTTTACGAATATATATATATATTTATTTATTTATTTACATCTATTTAGTGTATATATTATGTACGTATTTTGTACAAATTACTGATAGGCTTATATATGTGTATTTATATACGTATCCCTACTAGATAACCCTAGTTGACTAGTGCCCTGCCTGACGTGGCCCTGAGGCCAGTATTTTTAGACTATGTTAGTGTAGCATCTGATGCAAATATGGTTTTGCTTGTGATATGTTTATAGGACTGTTGGTTTACCCAGGGGACACTCTGGAACAGGACCTCGGTATTCACCAGCTAAGGACCAAAGGCGAGTACATTCTCTGATTAGTTTCTAATTTATGATATCTCCTATGTTCACTGTATCTAGTGTAAATATCCATGTTCTTGACACATTGGTTACACGGATTGGTATACACGGATCTCGTCATGAGATGTTATTCCTTATTCATGGTGTAGCTTGTACAAGACTTGTTTCCTTGATATCTTGTGCATGTACAGACACAGAGACCCGGGGAGATTTGCTACCTCCCTAGGGAATCCCGTGCCATAGCGTACCATGATTAGATCTACTATACCAGTCGGGGGTTTGGGGAGTACTTTAGTGTAGATATGTGATCATGCCCAACTTTATATGCACCATAGCTCACCCCACATCTCACGTCGGGTACGGCCTGACCATTTACATGCTCCATAGCTGTTACGTGTGATTAGCCTGATCTCTACATGCATCATAGCTAACCAACGGTTAGCCTGACTTTATATGAACCATAGCTAATCACATATAACCAGCCTGATCAAGTTCCCAAGCCGATCACATATTAAAGCTAGTACTCACACACTTAGCCATAGGGTTCTTGCTCATTGACATATTGTTCTTTTCCTGCATTTACTTACAGTATTTCCAGTATTTCTCTCATTGTACATTTCTCGTACCTATACATGCATCTGGTATGTTTCCATCTAGAACTGCTACATAGTTTATGTCATTTATATAGAACTGCTATTTAGAGATGTACTTTGCTCCTTCCTGACTGGAAAATATTTTTCCAGACTGTGACCTTAGTGGACTTGTTTCTGACATTTGGGGATTGGATGTTACTGATTGCAGGTATGATTATGTTGTCATTAGACTTGTGTTGTATTCTTTTATTTCTTCAAATTTCTATCGTGCTGTAGTTGTGATTGAGTATGTTGTTAATATTTTATAGTGTTATCCGAGTCTCCTTATGGAATTGGATACTAGCGTGAGATTGTTTAGATAGTACTTGACCTAGACAGCGTTCTACCGCCGATGCTGCGACGTAGGCTGGACGTACCCACGCACTCGTGCCCCTAAAACGGGTGCGGGTCATGACATTCTCCGCTCGAGCGAGTTTATCTCTCAAACTACGGACCCTTGCTGTTACTTCCTCATATTCGATTTCGCACTGAGTCAGCTGAGGAATAACGTACTCCAGTTCGACACGCTCCTGATCCATCTTCTGCTGCTGTTCCTTGACGGATTTGTCCAGTGATTCCAGTTGCCCAGCAAGCTCTACAGTCAGGGAGTCATACCTAGCTTGAACGAGACCGTCAATGCTACCTTGAGATAGCTGCAGATATTCGTTAATAGGTTATTCCAAACCATTAACTATCTGCTCTAGCACATCAGCTCTTCTAGTGTCACTGAAGTGTCTAATCTGCGCTATAGTAAGGTTGTAGGACATCCTCAGAGCCTCAAAACCTAAGTTCTTCTCCATCACCATTGATATCAGCGTCTTTAAAGTGGCGTAAAAAATGGTAGAAAACTGCTCAACCAACATGCTAAGATTCAAGTGGGTGCTGGGGGTGGCTGCAATATCAGAGAATCCCCCTCCAGGAATGACTGCCAACGACGTTGCCACAGTCGTTGCCTCAACAGGTGGCGTGACAAAAGAAGATGCGCCAACATCGGATAAAGCAACCGGCGTACTCAAAGGAGGCATTGTCGCAATGACAGGCTCATCCTCCTCTTGAGATATCGGAACCGTCTCGGGCGAGTCGACCCCCGAAAGTATCTCCTCTTCGAAGTCGGGCACCTCCATGTCATCACCAGGACCTGAAATAGTGCCAAAAGGCGCGTCAACACTGCCCTCCCCGTGGATGTCTTCCCCTAAAAAGAAGAAAAAAGAAAGTTAATATCAAAATGGTGTTAATCTTTCTAAAAAGAGGCGTAAAGACGATATTTACCCATGGCCGATGGCATATATGTCGCGTCTGCAGTCAGTACAGCTAAATCATTTCTTAATGATGCTAAGCAAGCTGTCATACCTGGAGAAGGTGGTGTGACAACCGACACTGGCAAATATTCTTCCTGGTCCTCGTCAAATTCCAACCGAGGTTCATCGGCTGGAATCTCGCAGGGGTCAGTCCCGTTGGGTGCACTGACAAACACGCCAGGGGTCTCTCCCGATGCTGATCTGGATAAAGATATCCTTGTTCGGCTCATCCCCGAAGGCGATCTCGTACCACTACCTGAAGCGGTAGTAGCGACAGCAGCCTCAAGCAGGAATTCTCTGGCACCGCCAGCCGGAACTATAGAGGTTCCCTCTTTAAAAGGCGAGAAACCTCCAATCAAAGAATCATCCCCAACAGGGGGAGATACAGGCTCACTTCTAGGAGCCTCATTGCCGGGAATCCTGAGAGGACGAGTAACCGTCTTCTTCTTCCTCTTGCGAGGGGAAGTCTCCTTCGAAGCAGGAGCCCTTCGCTTACTAGAGATTACCAGAGGCCCTGCGGGCGGAGGTACTTTACCCCTCGGTACCGCCAACAGAGGCTCATCTGGATTGACGGCATCTTCACCCTCATCGGAGGAGACTGAGGGGATTTTAACTCTTCCCCCAGTCTTAGACGAGGGCATCCTGAAACTTCCATGTATGTCAAAATCACGATGGAAGGTGTTGGTTGCCACATAAAACTGGGCATACGAGTGGAGGATGCGCAGCTCCGTGGAGAGTGAAATGACGGGCACGGTAAAAGTTGCTTCAGTGCAACCCATGATGAAGTATCACCATCCTCTTGCTCCATCAATGAGTCCGCCTCTGGACCGAAAGCTGGTAACGGCATTGCCCATATGCAATTGGTCATATCCAAACTGCCTGGCAAACCGACTAAGCAGGTAGGGCTCCAAGAAGCAATGGTCTTCACTTCTGTATAGTAAATGGGAATGTCTAATGCATACCAACCAATTAAAAGCCTCAGGAGAAAGAACGGTCTTCCCGTCACCTATATCCTGAAGTTTGATCCCCTGTTGATTGAGATGTACAGAGGGGACAGTACAGAAAAGCTTCTAGCTGTGACTGAAGTTCAGCACCCGCCGACAGTCTAAAACTGTGGTCACGTTCCAGGAGGAATTCTTGTAATTCAGCAAGAAACTACCCTCCGAACTACTTCCAGGGCCAGGAGACATCACCCTGGGGTTGTGGAGAATTAACCATCCCATCAAATACAGGTATGGTAATTCTACCCTGGAAAAGCTATCGCGCCGAGTTTCATCGGCGAGCAGCCCATCAGTAAGGGCCCTCAGGCCAGCTTGTATGCGGCACACCATGGCATGGAGCAAGCCCAGTCTTGCCCCGAACACCAGACGTACTGCAGGCCATAGCGTGTTGCGGTGAATGCGGTTCGCAGATGCAATCCCGGGTACCACCAACCGGCGCAACCATATGGAGAGGAAGCCAGCCAGTTGAGCTTCCTTGGACAGAGGCCTGCGGTAATACCTCAAATAACTATAGGCCTTAGTGCCTGCAGGATACTTCCCAATCCCTTCGTCGAGAATCCGATCCGGAACCCCAGCGTCTTCCATAAGATCGTCGACTACCTGAGCACTAAGCACACTCAAAAAGCTCAGAGACTGATCCTTGCCTTCCAAGACCTTCTCTGGCTTAGCAGCCCTAGCCCGGTAAAAGAAGAGGTAGGACGTCCATTTATTGATATGAGCCAAATCTGAGGGCTCACCATAAAAAGCAGTATAAGCAAGGTAGTGGCACATCATCTCCTGGTACACTGCCACTACCCGAGGGTCTGAATCTCCCAGCTCCCAGTTTGTGGAAACATACTCTTCATATGGAGTATCCCCCATCGGCAGTCTCGAGATCTCTGCCATCTCTTGGAGGGACAGTCCCAACTCCCCCAGTGGAGTGGCGAAAGTCCCGGAGAGCGAGATATATCACTCCATCAGAGCCAAAAACAGGTTAGGGTTGAGAGGTAACCCAACACTGGTAGCATTCACAGCTGCGTACAGACCAATGCCCCCCAGCTCGGTCTGAAAATGCTTCAGGGCCCATTCAGCTAAGCGAGCCCATCGAAGATTTGTAGGGGTGATCCACCCACTTGTCCGAGGGTTCACCTTAGGGTATACTCCTTCGTGCCCCATGAAATCATTGTAGAAAGTTAGTAATTGGACCGGCTGGAGCAGTAAACTGTCTTTACTCGGGATACTGCCCGGGTGCAGTCCCCTGAACGGCATCACAGAGCCGGAAGGGCAGCTGACAAACGACCCCTGGTAAGCTCCTTGCAGATAAAATATCTTCCCCGGCCGGCCGTGAAGATCGGGAGTCAGCGTCCATGACATCCTCCTGGGATGTGTAGCATGGAAGAACGCCGAGATGGGGTAGTCCCTCGGCATCTTGGGCAGATACAGAACCAAGCCCCCGGCAGGAAAAACCCAGAGTTCTTTCTTGGGCTTCGTCTGGGACTGCTTGTCAATCATGTCATCGAAGAGAAAAGCCAGCTTTATATATTGGTCCCCGTCTATATACGTCAGGGGCTCTCCGTTGATCATATTCAACAGCGTTCGCTCGCCTTGAGCCGATATCAGGATTCCCCTTCCTTCAGGATATTGGGGTCCAGAGATGGGAAATGTCACGTGGGACAAATCCTCCAGGTAGTTGGAGTGCAGCATCTCGGCAGCGGAACCCATCACCTCAGCCAGCAGAGACGCATGCAAGTTAACTACAAAATACAAGAAAAATATGTCAGTTTCTATACTAGATATTACAATCTTGCAGCATATGCTAAAAGGCAACAGTTTGTGCTTTACGCCAAGACTGTAAAAACTTGATCTTTTACGCTGGAATCGCATTCCAAGGCATAAAATTCAAGGACTGGCGGTATACACAAAAAACCAGACAGTCTGTGCTTTTACGCCAGACTGCCAAAATTTGAGTCATTACGCTGGAATTTTCATCCAGAAGCGTAACACTTAAAATTTTATGGTATACGCCAAGTTTCGACAGTCCATGCTTTTACGCCCGACTGCGAAAATATAGAGTTTTTGCGCTGACACATTAGAAATATGGGCGTAAAAGATGAAATATCTCTGTGCATCATCTTCTTCGAAGAGGCTATCAGCACAAAAGATGACCTAGCGCGATCACGTACGACGTGTGTGAAGGATTTTTCTTCGTTCATTCTTATCGTCCCAAAAGCCTCACCTATAATACCCGGTGCACAGCTCATCGGCGGGACACTCCGTTCAGAATGAAGCTCGCTGTGCCCGACGGAAGTCGCCCCCGCTTGGGCAGAGGAGCGGGAAGAAGAGTCAGTCTTCTTTCCCTTAGAGGAGGAGATCGATTTTGGGGCCATTGCTGAAGACTCAGAATGCTCGGAGAGGAGACGAAGGAGAGAACTCAAACAGTCGAAGGATTTCTTTTGCAAAAGACAGATGAAAAGATTTTCTCTGAGAACCGTGGGGTATATATATAGTTCGGATGGACTCCTCGAATCCCTAACCAAATCCCATATTTAATATTCGGTTATGATTGGGGATTACGTCAGCCTATTACTCAGGGAAGGCGGACAGTCAGCGAATTCGAAAAATTTTCAGATTCGTGGTTTTACGATAAGGAGCTTTCTACGCTCGACAGCTACAGATCTACGATTTTACGCTCACAGGCTACAAGTCTATGGTTTTACGCCCGGATGCTTTTATTCTCGGTAGCTTTTATGCTCGAGAGGCTACAAACCTATGACTTCACGCTCAGAAGCTATAAATCTATGATTTCACGCTCGGTGGCTTTTAAGCTCAGAGGCAACAAATCCACAACTTCACGCTCGGAAGAGTTTCTTTACAGAGGCTACAGATCTACAGTTTTACGCCCGGATGCTCTCATGCTCAGCAGCTTTTATGCTCGAGAGGCTACGAACTTATAATTTTACGCTCATCTACGTTACAGATCTATGACTTTCCGTATATCTGAGAATATGCAGGCCAGAGTATGCGTACATCTGAACCATTCTCAAGGCGGTCAATTACAAGGGTTCACACAAAAGATACTCCTTGGCCGTAAAATATCCCAAGTATCCAAAGCATACAGAGTTCAACATTGAAAAATGACTCTTCTTCTTGGGTCGATTGGAGGTTCATCCAGAATCCAGTCTGAATATCTCATCTACAGTTCAAGATGGCAACTCAGTTTTTGACAGCCATTTTCTCGCCTTGTTCCAAGGGATTTTCGAGGAATCATTCTTGAAGATGATAAGTCTGAACAAAAATTCTGTTTATCAGAAGTGACAGTTCAGAATTCTACACAGCTTCCCATTCCTAACAGCAGGACAGTTCGAACACTCGACTTAAATGCTAAAGCGGCTTTTTTACGCATCGTCAGTTATACGTAGAAGACAGAACGGGACCTAGCACTCTTTCTATCAGAGTCGGCATAAAAGTATCAGACGTGTCAAAGCTACACATATTCAGACTTTATCACAGCAAAATATATGGCAGAATGATCATATGCACAGAAGAAGATGATTTTATTAAATCATGATTACATATGAGGGAAATCCAGTCTACAAGGGTTTTTTTTCATTTTCATAGTTACATATGAGGGAAATCCCATCTACAAAGGGTTTTCTCATCGTCATTTGAAGAGTGCACCCAGAATCTGTTCCGCCAGGTTCTCGCATATGTGGACTTCTTCATCCATCTTCTCCAGCAGTTAGTCAATTTTTGCAACCGACTAACAAGAAAATGATCAATGGCGGGAGGGTACAAAACTGGGCCTGCCTAAATTATGCAGATCCCATCCTCCGTACGCCATGACAGATTGAATTGAGGTATTTCACCCAACTCAATACTCGAGGACAGAGCTAGTCTGTTTGCTCTCGTCCATGAACGACGGGGCTAGTTCGTCCCTCGTCCATGAGTATCAGGAGAAGATACAGCTTGCAAGCTGTGTGGTCTAATACGACCCTTCCTCTCTCCTGAAGAACCGCCATACAAAGTTGCTGATTATCCCGAGCAAAGGAGGCTATGATATCCTTCCATGATCCATCGTTGCAGAGGACATTTGCTCGAAGATGTCGTCTTTTTTGGCTCCTTACATGCTGGAAGAACATGGTCTTCTTCTTCTTCAAGTCGACCCGACGAATTTCGGCCATCATCTTTGTGTGGTGAAGGAAATGTGCCATCATCTCTGTGTAGTGAAGGAAATATGGGAAGAACAGGTTAACTCCTCAGCCTTTATATAGGCGAAAGAGATCACGCCGAATCCCAATGAATCCGCCAAGAAGTCAGCCTTAAGGAACGTGCCAGACTTGACCGTTTCATGCTCCATTCAAAGTGTTTCAAATTACGAGGAATGTTTCATGCTTCATTCAAAGCATTTTAAATTACGAAGAATTTAAAAGTTTTGAAGGGGGTCTTGTAGAAGCATAAAAAATACGCTGGATAGCTATATACAGCATGTTGATGCTGGGCAGCGTAAAAAGATGACCTCAGAGCCATCGGCATGCAAACAGAGCTTTTTTCCGCTGAGCACAGCGTAAAATATAAAGCTCAAGGACTATCCGTGTAATACAGAATGTCCAGGCTGCTTCAGCGTAAAAAGGGTGCTACATCACCTTTATGGCATAAAACTCATCCGCTTTAAATACAGTATTGAAGCGTACAAGGAACGCTTCATATTCCCCAAAATGAACCTGTCAAAGCATGCAGTGAACCTGACATATGACTCCTGACAAAGAGTACTGTACGACTACCTAGAGGACGGCTATAATGATGGCGCGGCACAGCGACCCAGACTGTCGTTTTGTACCATTTTCTTGGCGTAAATCGCTTTTACGCATATAAAGTAATATGCTGCCTAGTTTTACACAGGCAGACATGAGCTTCTTACGCTTCACAGAAGACAGATAGGCTGCCACGTCAAAAGCTGCTCTTCGTACAGGACTCGAGGCACGTCTCTGCATTTAATGCGCAGAAGGGTGACAGAGCCTCGAGGCACGTCTCTGCATTTAATAAATGATGGCAGACCTTCGGGACACGCCTCTGTATTTAATGTGCGAAATAATGGCAAATCTTCGAGACACGTCTCTGGAATACGCTGCCTAGTTTTACACAGGCAGACGTGAGCTTCTTACGCACCGCAGAAGACAGACAGGCTGCCACACCAAAAACTGCTCTTCGTACAGGGCTCGAGGCACTTCTCTACATTTAATGCGTGGAATGATGGCAGATCTTCGAGATACGCCTCCATATTTAATACGCAGGATGGTGGCAGATCTCTGCATTTAATGCAAGAGATTTGATTATATCTCCAAAAGCCATAATTTTGGCTAAGACGTCCACATCATCACTTTGGCACATTACGCCATCAGGCTATGGGAGCACGCTATACACTATCTCCTTGGAATATGCCAACTCAGGACACATTTGTATTAAGGCTGTTTAGTCCAAAATTCGCTCAAGGCCTCAATCAGGGGAGGAGGGTCAGCTATCTTCTACGCCCACTCGGCTTTTATGCCTACTCAACTTCTACGCCTACTCGGCTTCTATGCCTACCCGGCTTCTACGCCTGCTCGGCCTCAATGCCGGTTTGATAACTCTTTGGCTTCTACGCCATGGTGCCAGTTATTGGCTTCTACGCCAATCTTTTCTATGCAAGGGATAACTACCCCCGTGGCTTTTATGCCATGATCTTCGCAGCAGTTATACGCGTTATCTCTTAATGATATGCGTCACACGCTCATTCAAAGGATCATTTATATGTGGATAATGGTTATTGTAACCGTTGCGTAAAATGTGCTATGCTTTCCACTACCCGGCTTCTTCGCCGACTGAGTGGTCACTGTCACTAAAACCTTATAAATATAGACCTCTCTCCACAGAGGTCCCAGGTCGTGATAGAGAGGGTCAAAAAGAGGGAGAAAAATAAGAGGTCAGAACCAAGGTCAAAGATTCCAAGATCAAAGGAGAAGGTCAAGGAACTGAGAGTCAAAGAGTCTTTGAGAGAGAAGAATCCAGAGCTCAGGCAAAGAGAAGTGATCGTCGACTTTGGCATCGGGCATCCACTCTCTTCTACAACCCTCGAAGCTGTTTTCCGTCTTCTACGGCACTTCTTCATCATCGTGTGGTCCAAGGGACAAAGTGATCGACTGCAGATCAGATTCCTATAGCAATATTTACCCAGATTAAATAAATTATACTCGACATCCTCGTATAGGATTAATTGTATAATCTTGTTTGTAAACCAAGAAGGGCGGGTTTCGTATAAACCTTGTTTTCCATTTCATTCATTTATTATCAAACACAAACATCACTGACCAGGATAATGCCACCCCAGTCATGATCTTGCTAGTCCTCGCCAACAGTTCAGACTCAAGATGATGCCTTAAAGCAAAAGATACAGATACATAGCTATAAGAAGCACCAGAATCGAACAAAACATGAGCTGGAAAGGAATCGAGATAAATTGAACCTGAGATGACATCGCCAACCGGCTCCTCCTCATCGACAGTCAAGGCAAAAGCTTGCCCCTGTCGCTGCGCTCCTCTTTGCTTCTGATTCTGGGCAAACTACTACTGCTGCAGTGGAAGAGGTCCTCTCTGCTGCTGTCCCGCTGGTGGTCTAGCGGGTGCCCTCTGTGCCTGTCCTCCACCCTAAGCTGGACGAGTTAGGACTTTAGGATAAGCCCATAACTAATAATCTTCCGATCCATAGAATAAGCATTGGCCTAGCCTCATCCTGCATGCGTCCTATCCGTGTGCTTGCTTCTTACAGAAAGTGTAAGGAACTGCTGCCCTCTGGATTTGATGCATCTGCTGAGCCGGCGCTCTAGCTGGCCCATGATACTGCTGCCTCTGATGCTGGTAAGGCCTCTGGTGCTGCTGGTAGAAGTGAGGCCTCTTCGCTGGACCAGTGTTATTGCTGGATTCTCTTGTGTCCCTCAGCCTCTTAGAACCAAGCTCTAAGTCATCCTCCGCTCTCTACGCCTGTCTGAGTATCTCCTCGAATGTGGTGGTAGGATCTCCATTGGTGTGGTATTTGACCTCCCGGTTCAAGCCCTTCCTTAACTTTCTTACTCTGTCTCTAGGGTTCTGACCCTCTATGAAGCTACCTAGACGGCAATACTCTGTCGCATACTCGTCCACTGATATACCTCCCTGGACGAGGTATTGGAACTGACTCTCCAAAGATGTAAGAGCCACGTTTGGGAAAAACTTCTCCTTGAAAAGCTCTTTGAAAGCTTCCCAAGATAGTCTTGGCACTGTAATCCTTGGGTCTGTCCGGAACTATGTCAATGCAATATCGAACATCATACAACATGCTGCCTCTATCTGTAGCACCTCTGGAATCTGTGCCAGCCGCAGGTTCCGCTCGATGTCCTCGATCCACTCATCCGTATATATAATCCCCCCTGTGCCCCTAAAGTCCTTCGGTCCCTTCCTCTTGAAGTCGATGATGGTACCCGGCCTCGGCTGATACAGAAAAAACTGAGCTGGTATCGTTTATGGCTGGGCTGTGGTAGCTCTCTCCACTGTTGTAAGTACGATCTGGTGAGCATTCTCTATGCTCTGTCATAGGACCTCTGACTGTCATTGTTGCACCTACATCATCTGCTGGAAAAGTGTGAACATTTGCGTCTGATCAACTACTGGTAGGGGAGGTAAAAGATACTCGAAAATTGTCTGCCCTGTCCTCAGTACTGGAGGTGGAGCAACTCCGAAAGCTGTTGTCGATACGCCCACCTGGACTAGTGAAGCTGACCTCCTGAATGTAGGTGCTGGACCATTGTCTAAGGGTGCTGCCCTCAAGGGTGATGAAGTGACTGATCGTGTTGTCGCGATACCTGATCGCTGGAAATGCGTCTTCGGTGGTATCCTGAAGATAGATTGAAATAAGGAATCAATATTGAATATGATACGATACTATCAAAGAATGACAGAACTTTATTCAAAGTAAATCAATATTCAATAGATAAGGATTTGCAAAATAGATATTGGAATTTTTTTGGTTATAATTGAGTAAACTCTCAGCATAAATCATGTTTCCTAAAGCAGACTCATAGCAATACTCTAGACGAGCACCACTACGATATATATCTAGACCTACATGGGCCACCACTAAAAATGTGTCACGACCCACACCCGGATATTCGGGTACGAGTACTTGGTTACGCCCAGCCTATACCGCAGAATCGGCAGTAGAACGCTATATGGGTTATTTCTAACTATCTAACATCTCAACAATATAATATGGTACCTGTCAATTATCTCAACTCTAAACGGAGAAGCAATATGGTATCTCACATGAATAACTAATCTCAATCACAAAATAAACTAAGAAAGAATAATGCATGAATGGAAAAGCGAAGGAAAGAATAAAGATACAATCCATAATCTAAAATAATATATAAGATGTGAATCCACCAAAATAATAGTCCAATACAATCCAATACAAATATAATCTAGACCTCTTCAGGCTCTGCAACTAAGTCCTCCTAGTCTATAGGAGTATCCTCTATAGGTATGTCGTCCTTCAGGCTCTGCAACTAAGTCCTCCTAGTCTATAAGCCAATCATCTGGAAAAATTTATCCAGTCAGGTTTAGAGCGAAGTACATACCTCTGAAAGCAGTTTCAATACCATAATCGAGCATATAAACATATATAGAAATAAAATACAAGATCACTAAACATATAAATGAATGAATAATAGATATACAGGTAATGTACGAGAATATAGAACAATAATATGAATATCAGCAATATGATAAAGTAACTGCAATCTAAACTAGATAATGTGCCTCAGAATACAAGTTCATTATGTGATCGGGTTGGGTGAACATGATCAGGTAAGACGATTACAAGTGAGGTATGTAACCAGAATGTACACGATGTAACATTGGGGCTTTGATCACATAATCAACTCCTACTCTCCCACCCCCAACTAATACCGATGGATCCAATCACGACACGCTACGAACACAAAATATAACCACTAAACACGAGCAGTGGGTGTACACGAATATCATAATCACCGAACACGAGCGGTGGGTGTACATGAATAAGCACACTGAACACGAGCAGTGTGTGAACACGAAATATAATCAATACTCAATATACACGATGAGATACAATATACATGAGTACCCGCTGAACACGGTAGAGGATAACATCTCCTGACGGGATCCATAAAGTACCAGTCCATAAATTCACTGTGTCAGGATCAAGTATACAATTTTAGAACATGCATATATACAATATTATGAATTGAAAACTATCAGATAAATGTACTCGCCTGAAGTCCTGAGCAAGGTGTGTCTCTCAATGCCCAAGCTGGTGTCACACAACCTATATACGGTATATTGTATCAATTCAAGGTTCAAGAATAAGAATTAATTAAGTTGATGCAATTCTAGGTCAATAAGCCATTTCTAGGTCAAACTGATTAAATCTATGTTGCAAGAGTCTAACACTAAGTCGCTAAGTCGATGCACTATGAAGCTAAGCTATACTAGCTAAGCTAAGATCCTAAAAGGCATTCAAAAAGCTGTATCCTAAGATACACAAGTTTAATTATAGGAAAATAGTATTTTAGATATATATAAATCAATATACATAGTACCATATCAAAATAATGAAAATACGATACCTTGGCCTTGTACCAATGCGTATCACACCTATCACGATACCCAAACTCAATACCTTGGGTATCGGCCCAATACCTTAGTAATACCTTGGTATCTCGAGATAACCCAAAACTCTAACATATAACTAATATCCATATATATATATATATATATATATATATATATATATATATATATATATATATATATATATATATATATATATATATATATATATAACCCCAAACTAATATACTAACACTAATATATACTTATCAATATGATATAGAACTAACTATAATACTAACATACATAGATATGTATAGCTAATATAACTAACTATCAAGATACACGACCTATTAGTATATGAGACTAACTATCCTACAATATCATCTACTATAATATATATATTTATATAGGTAGCTAACTATCTACATAAAAGTATATAACTAACTAACAATTAACAACTAACACATCAACTAACTACTTACTAAGACCTTAGTCACTAACTAATCATCTTCTAATACCTTGAATACGCAGACCCAAGTGAAACCTAAATACCTTGCTTAACCTACACTCACTGATACCCAGCTAATCAACTGACTGATACAAAGAACTAAACTACCCAAAACTCAACTAAATAACTAAACTGACACCTGAAAACTGCTATTAACTCACTGAAACACCAATGCTGAATTGTACAGTGTCTCACTGTGTGTTGTGGCTGCTACTCTCTTCTCTTGAAGACTCCCTGCTATGCAGTTTCCCCCCGAGACCCTTCCATGCTATGCAGTGAAGCCTCCTGCACCAAAAGTGTGTGCAGCAGCACAGTGAACTAACTGTGCAGTCCATGCTGCCCGAGTGCAGCTAGTTGCAGTGCTGCACAGTCTGGTGCAGAAGCTCCCCCTTCTCTAGTTAACTGCTACTGCAGTGAGGGCTCTTGATACTATTATTATGCATACACTGCCGTCAACTGAGCTGATACTTCAATGCCCGACTCCTCTAATTAACTGACTGCACAGGCACAGTGTCGATACTGAATTCAGTTGTTGCACTGTGCAATACTGATACTGCCTTTCTCCATGTGTGCAGTTGCACATAGCCGCTGTGCAATGATATTTTCCTGTTGATACGGCTTACTCCCTCACACACACACAAACACATCTACACAAATATACTACACTCAACCTCCATGCATATCTCTCTCTCTCTCTCTCTCTCTCTCTCTCTCTCTCTCTCTCTCTATATATATATATATATATATATATATATATATATATATATCAACACACACACACACACACACACACACACATATATATATATATATATATATATATATATATATATATATATATATATATATATATATATATATATATATATATATATATATGTATATATATCAAGGTATCACAATACTTATGTATATAGATGCATATATATATACTCTCACACCTAAATACAAATACACCCATATATATATATATATATATATATATATATATATATATATATATATATATATATATACACACATATAGACACATATATATACCCAAACTCAAATACACTAACATATACATATATATATCACTTAATTATCATATATATATATATATATATATATATATATATATATATATATATATATATATATATATATATATATATAAATATAAATATATATATAATTACACATGGACGTATAGCAAGGAAGACAAAACATCAAACACGTGGAATGCACCGCACCCGTATCACACTAATTCTATGATACGCTTGCGATACAGCTCCAACACACAATCAAACGTATCTCGGAGGACACGAGCAAGTCTAATACACTAATTATGAACAATACATATAGTAATTAGAGTATATATGTGTCCATATCACAATATGATATGCACAAGGCCCCGTGTCGGAGGAAAACCCCTAAAATTAACCCGTTTCGTCAAATTAACGAGATACGGCCTACACATATCCAATTGTGGATACGACACTAGTCACAAACAAGCAATCATATGTCATTTAGATCTATTAGATTAATTGACAACCACTACATGTGTTAATCTCGGAATTCCCCCAAAATTGACACCAATTTGGACATAACTTCCATCGTAGGTCTCTGATGAACCTAAAACCAATTTTTATGGGTAGCCTATGCACATAGGTTGGTTTTTTATGGTTAAATCTTAGATCTAGAGTCTATTTAAAAGGGAGAAATTAAAATATACCTATTGGGAGATGGATCTCCAATGAAAAGTTTTCAAGTGCAAAATAGCTCCTCTCCTTGTAGACCTTGGCCTCCTCCTCCTTCTTCCTTACTTTCTTCTTATAGATACTTGATGTAGAAGCCTCAATAAAGAATTAAGGAAGGAATTGGTAAAGAATTGGTGGAGAATTGATGAGGGAATGGAGGAAATTGGAAGAGGGAAATTGTAGATCTAAGAATTTGGGAATTTGGTAAAATAAAATAGTTTATCTCTCCTTTATAGGTGGCCGGCCATGTAACCCCCTCTCCAAGCAATATAAAATGTCTCAAATACCTCTTGGGGCCTCTCATAAAGAATTTAATTAGGGAGGGAAGGTTCTAGTCTAATGGTTTCTCTAATTAATCCAACCTCCTAATCCATGGGCTTAATTCATGGGCTCAAACTAAACTCATCCAAAATGTTTGTTCATGCATTCTAATAAATGGATTTGGTCCACTCACAAGTCTAAAATTAATCTATAACTAGCAAATAATAAATAATTAAATAATTAAATAATTATGCATGCATAAATATTAAATACAATTAATCCTAAAATAAATATTACCCATGTCAATTACCAAACTACCCTTGAGTGAAAATAAGGGTGACAATGTCGCACTCTCTTATCGTGGCACGATATTGGAGAGAGAGCTTTGTTAGGGCCAGAGATGGTGGTCGATGCAGCGGAGAAGGTTAAGCAGATCAGAGATAGACTTCAGGTGGCGTAGGACAGACATCGGTATTGGGCCGATAGCCACCGGAGACCCTTGGAGTTTGAGGTATAGTTTTAGATTTTGTTTTATGCTTGATATTGGTTGTTTGTTATAGATTAAGTTCTTAAGGTTGTGTTTGTTCTAGGTTGGAGGTCTGGTATTTCTAAGGATTTATCCGACATGAGGCACGTTTCGCTTCGGTAGAGGCAGAAAGCTTAGTCCGTAATTCATCGGACCCTTCAATATTCTCGAGAGGGTCGGTGCAGTTGCCTACAGACTAGACTTGCCACCGGCAATGGAGGAAGTGCACAACGTATTTCATGTGTCATAGTTGAGATGGTACGTGGCGGATCCTAATCACGTATTAGATCACTCAGAGATAGAGTTGGGCCCTACTCTTAGCTATCGAGAGCAGCCAATTGAGATCCTTGATCGGAAAGAGAATGTGATGAGGAACTAGACCATTCATTTGGTATGCGTCGCATGGAGGTATCACTCTCCGGGTGAGTCTACCTAGGAGAAGGAGGATGAAATGCGAGAGCGGTACCCGTATCTGTTTGTGCCTTGAGGTATGTTCTTTCTTGTTCTGTTTTGCTTTTCTAGGGATATTTTTATCTTCGAATTTTGAGGAGAAAATTATTTTAAGGGGGGTAGACTTGTCACTACCACATTTTCTAGGAAAGAATATTTTGGTCATTTCATAATTAATTAATTATGGTGCATGTTAAATATTTATTTATTGTTAAATGTTATATTATATTTTTGGACTTGTGTTAGTGGACTTAAATAGATTAGAATTGATTCATGGGCCAATATTTGATTAGTTTAGACTTGAGCCCAATTATTTAGCCCATTTTATTAGGTTGGTGATTTAATTAGTCAAACCATTAGGAATAGAACCTTCCTTCCTTAATCATTTTCTTCATGACAAGCCCCAGGGGGTATATTGGACATTATACATTGTTTGGAGGCCAAGTAGGAGGGGACCGGCCATAAAAGGAGGAATTCTCTCGCTTCTCTTTTCTCTTTTCATTACAATTAGATCCATAATTGTTCTTCCCTAAATTTTCTTCATTCCTCCACCAAATTTCTACTAAATTACTTCCAATTACTCTCATTCTTCACCATTAGAAGCTCTAGAAGAAAGGAGAAGGCAAGGATCTAGAAGGAGAAAGAGATTGCACAAGTTGAGGGCTCTTTGCATCCAATTGGAGACTTACATTTAGGAATCCATCTTTTAATAGGTAAAATTCATATTTTTCTTGCTAATAAGATTATAAATCTGTAGTTTAATCATTAGGAACTCACCTATGTACTAGGGATACATATAGGAAGAAGAATTAACTAATAGGGACCCCTATTATGAATGTTATGGTGTATTGTCACGACCCGCACCCGGGGTAAGGGTACTAGTCGGAAACAACGCCCAGCCTACGCCGCAGAATCGGCGGTAGAACGCTGTCTAGAAAGTCTATCTAATATAATGAACCACCAAAAGATAGTGTACTCAATCACAGAACTAAGATAGAATGAACACGAATCAGATAAGAATAGAATAGTCATCAACTCATGAGTTTAAAATAATACATCAATAAGTCTGAAGAGTAACAAAAATAAGCTGGAGACAAATCCAGTACAAAAGAATACTATCATACTACAAGCTACACTCCAGGGTCAACTGTCTCAGTTGGGATAAGTCCCTCTTGAGCCAGGGTCTCCGAATCTAAACCCACAACATCCTGGGGTCCATAATAGGTAGGGTACTCCTCAGTGTCATCCGAAAAAATATATCCAGTCAGGAAAGGAGCAAAGTACATCTCTAACAGCAGTTCTAATCCATGATAAAAATTATGTAACAGTAAATAGCTGTGGATAAACAAGATGCACAAAATAGATACAAGAGATATATAGACAATAAAGAAATACTGGAAAAAAATACAATAATGAACAATATGCCAATGAAACAATAATACTAATGACTAAGTGTGTGAGTACTAGCTTAACATGTGATCGGCTTGGGCAAGATACAATGTGGCCTGGCTAATCATACGTGCGGTGCATGATCAACACTATTCGCTTACCAATACTTTATTCAATAAGGATTTGATCACATATCTATACTAATACTTCCCACCCCCAACTGGTATAATAGATCCAACCACGGTATGCTATGGAACTAGATTCCCCAAGAAGATAGCTAGTCTCCCCGAGAATCGGTGTCTGTACATGTACAAGATAACCAATGAAACAATACTTGCACCATATACACCATATACCAAGGAATAACATCTCATGACGAGATCCGGATATACCAATCCGTGTAACCATAGTGTCGAGAGAAACATGTAAATCTACACTAGATACAACGAACATAGAGGATATCATAAATGAGAAACTATCAGAGAATGTACTCGTCTGAAGTCCAAAGAACAGTCTCACAGATGTCTGACTCGGTGCCTCGAAGACCTAGATATGGAATACCACATTAAAACAAGGTCCCGGAAAGAGAACAAGTCAAACTAGTCAACTCCTAGGTCAATAAATAAATTCTAAGTCAAAAGTCAACTATGGTCAACTCTAAAGTCAACTAAAGTCAAACCAAGGTCAACCTCACAAGAAATCTATATAAATAATATAGAAATAAAATACAACAATTTAGGAATAAAAATTAGATCCCAAAAGATACTCACACAAAGTATACTAATAATACAAATAATACATACTCTAATATAATATATAAACAACCAATATTTATACAAATAAAATAATGTATTATTACAAATATTATACCTCACAAAACACATATATATACACATATATATATATACAATAATAATATATAAAATATAATTTAAAACTGCCAAAGCGTCACTGAAAACAGGGAGTTAAAAATACAATTTAATTAAAACAGCTTATAGTGACAGTCTCAACTGTCACAGAAAATGTCGCAAAAGCCACTGTGTAATAAAATCCACTGCTGCATTGGTGACAGTTAATCAACTATCACCGAAAACTGTCACCACTGCTGCTAAGATCCCGCCCGCAGCATTAAGGACAGAACTGTCATTAATGCACAGTAGGCTACAGCGGCTGCTGCTGACCCGCCTATTTAGCGACAGTTTCACTGTCACAAACCCACTGTCACTAAAACACAAAAATATATATATATATATATATATAAATATATATATGCAATAATAATCATAATACATATATATAAATAAATAATTATTTACTTATATATATATGCACATATAAACTTATAATTAAATACCAATAGTTACAACACATGCACATATTAATGTTCATATTTTACATGGCTAGAAGCACACCTAAAATATATACATTAATATACAAATAATTACATAATAATTATAAATAATATAATTACACAATTAAATACATAAATATATTTTATAAAACATTTATGTATAATTTATACTATTAATATAAGTACATATATAATTACATGCAAGAAAGCTACATATTATATTTGTACATCATATTAGCACACACAAAAATATATAGATCTATGATACAATAATTACTATAATAAATACACAAAATAAATATATAATATCTATATATATTTACTAATTATAATTGAAGAATTTAAACCATACATAATTAGATCTATTCAAAAATCCACACAATTGGAGAGTATCACACCGTATCCCACTAGATCTAGGATACGCATGTGACACGAGTCCAACACACAACCAATTGCACCCCGAAGGATACAAACAAATCATAAATAATATTTATGAATAAATCAAAGTGTCAAAAGTAGATCTATGTGTCCGTGTCAAAATACGACATGTTCAAAGCCCCGTGTCGGAGGGAAAACCCCCAAAATGACACGTATCAGCAAATAGTTGGGATATGAACCACATATACCAAATTATGGATACGACACTAGCCCCAAACACATAAGCTCATGTCCAATTGATCTATAGGATCAATTGATACACACAACAAAATGTAAATTCGGAATTCCAACAAAATTAACACAAAAAATACCATAACTTTCTCCATGGGTCTCCTATGAACACAAAACAAAGTCCTATGGGTAGTACATACATATAGGTTGATTTTATATGATTAAATCTCAGATTTAGAAGCTATTTAAATGGGAAAATCTTAATTATACCTATTGGAAGATGGATTCCCAATGAAACCTCCAATTGAGAAGAACTTGCTTCCAAATTGTAGATCCTTGCTCCTCTTTGTAGATCCTTACTTCCTTCTTCTAGATCCTTGCTTTCTCCTTCTCTAATGGTGAATTGGGAAGAATTTAGAATGAATTTGGTAGGAAATTGGAATGGGAATGGAGGGAATTTGGGAGTGGGAAATTCTAGATCTAGATTTGGAATGAGAATGAGAGGAAAGAGAAATTTTCTCCCTCTTTTAATAGGCCGGCCTTGCCCCTCTCCCAAGCAATTATAAAATGTCCAATGTATCCCTTGGGGCCTCTCATGAAGAAATAATTAAGGAAGGAAGCTTCTAGTCTAATCACTTAATTAATTTAATCCATCTCCTTAACTATGGGCTTTCTAAATGGGCCAAATCTAACTATTTAATTCATGTTGGTCCATGGGTCCAAACTACACTAGTTGGGTCCACTAAAATAAGTCCAAAATAATTAAATAACATTCAACAACAATTAAATAATACAACAAAAATTATTTATCATGCACAATATTTATTTAAATAGGAAATTACTAAAATATCATTTTTTCCTAAAATGTGGTAGTGACAAGTCTACCCTCCTTAAAATAATTTCGTCCTCGAAATTCAAAGACGAAAACTACCCCCAGAAAATCACAAAACAGAACTAAAGAATCACAACTAACAAAACATAACAATGAACAGAACATAACTAGAAATAACATACCTCAAGGTACAAACAGATATGGATAACGATCTCGCATGTCATCCTCTCTCTCCCAGGTAGACTCCCCCAGAGAGTGATGCCTCCATGCGACGCACACCAAAAGAATAGTCTGGTTCCTCAGCACCTTCTCTCTCCGATCCAGAATCTCAACTGGCTGCTCTGGATAGCTAAGAGTAGGGCCCACCTCTATCTCCGAGTGATCCAATACATGACTAGGATCTGTCACGTATCGTCTCAACTGCGACACATGAAACACGTTGTGCACTTCCTCTAATGCAGGTGGCAAGTCTAGTCTATAAGCAACTGCACCGACCCTCTCTAGAATAGTGAAAGGTCCGATAAATCGCGGACTAAGCTTTCCGCCTCCACCGAAGCGAATCGTGCCTCGTGTCGGAGAAATCCTCAGAAACACCAAACCACCCACCTAGAACAAAACACCATCTTAAGAACTTAATCTATAACAAACAAGAACAAGAACAAACAAAATCTAAACTATACCTCGAACTCCAAAGGTCTCCGATGGCTATCGACCCAATGCCGCTGTCTGTCCTGCGCCACTCGAAGTCTGTCTCTGATCAACTGAACCTTCTCCGCTGTATCCACAACCATCTCTGGCCCAAGCAAAACTCGCTCTCCAACATCGTCCCAAGACAAAGGAGTACGATACCTCCGACCATATAGAGCTTCAAAAGGTGACATCTCTATACTGGCCTGGTAACTGTTGTTGTAAGCAAACTCTACCAAATAGAGATGGTCCTCCCAAGAACCCCCAAAATCTAGTACACAAGTGCGCAACATATCCTCGAGAGTCTGGATAGTCCTCTCTGACTGTCCATCTGTCTGGGGATGATATGCAGTACTGAACTTGAGCTGAGTGCCCAAACTCTCCTGCAAACTCCTCCAGAAATGAGAAGTAAAACGACTATCTCGATCTGAGACTATGCTGACGGGAACTCCGTGTATCCTAACGATCTGCCTCACATACATCTCTGCCAGCTTCTCCGTAGACAAACCCACTTTGAAAGGCAAAAAGTGGGCCGACTTGGTCAATCTATCAACAATGACCCAAATCGCGTCTTTCCCTCCTGGAGATCGTGGAAGTCCGGACACAAAATCTATAGTAGTGTGTTCCCACTTCCACTCTGGAATGGATAATGGCTGAAGTAACCCTCCTGGCCTCTGCCTCTCGGCTTTCACCTGCTGGCACACTAAGCATCTGGATACAAACTGTACCACTTCCCTCTTTATGCCATACCACCACACACTCTCTCGCATATTCCGATACATCTTGTTAGCACCTAGATGTATGGAATACGGAGAGCGATGCGCTTCCTGCAACACCTTCTCGTGCAACTCCCCACTAGGCACACACAATCTAACTCCATGCCTCAAAGATCCATCCTCTGCAATAGTAAAATCATCCTCCAATCCTGCTCTCACCTGAGCTCTGATACTCCTCAAAGATACATCATCATACTGTGCTGCCTTGATCCTATCCATCAAAACTGAGTGTATCTGCAATCCCCATATTTGTATAGCACACCCAGGAATAATCACCTCAATGCCCAAGCTCTCCAAATCCTCCAACAAATATCGATCCTGCGTCAAGAACATAGCTACCGGATACCTGCTCAAAGCATCGGCAACTACATTGGCTTTCCCAGGATGATATTGCAAAGAGATATCAAAATCCTTCATCAATTCCAACCACCGACGCTGCCTCATGTTCAACTCCTTCTGCGTGAAAACGTACTTCAAGCTTTTGTGGTCTGTGAAGATCTCCACACGCTCTCCATATAAATAATATTTCCACAACTTCAGGCGAATATGACAGCTGCCAACTCCAAATCATGGGTAGGATAGTTCTTTTTATGAGGACGCAATTGCCTGGATGCATAGGAAATCACTTTCCCATGCTGCTGAAGAACACAACCTAAACCCTTCCCCGATGCATCACTATAAATAGTGAAACCTCCGGACCCTGATGGCAACGTCAAAATAGGAGCAGACGTCAACCTCTTCTTCAACTCCTCAAAAGCAACCTGACAATCCTCCGTCCAAACAAACTCCACATCCTTCCTTGTGAGTCTGGTCATCGGCTCGGCAATCCTCAAAAAATCTTGCACAAACTTCCTGTAATAACCTGCCAATCCCAAGAAACTCCTGATCTCTGCTACTGAACTCGGAGTCTTCCAAGATTCCACTGCTGAAATCTTCTTCGGATCCACTGAAATACCATCAGCAGTCACAACATGCCCCAAGAATTCTACTTTGTCCAAGAAAAACTCACATTTGGACAACTTCCCATACAGCTTCTCCTTCCTCAGCACATCCAACACAATCCTCAAATGCTCCTCATGCTCCTCCAGTGTCCTCGAGTATATGAGTATGTCGTCGATGAACACCACCACGAACTTGTCAAGGTACTGGTGGAACACCTTGTTCATCAAGTTCATAAATACCGCCGGTGCATTAGTCAAACCAAACGGCATCACCATAAACTCGTACTGACCATACCGAGTTCTAAAAGCAGTCTTCGGTATGTCCTCCGGCTTCACCTTTACTTGATGGTAGCCTGATCTCAAATCTATCTTAGAAAATACCTTCGCACCACTCAACTGATCAAACAGATCATCAATCCGTGGCAAAGGATACTTATTCTTGATAGTGAGATTATTCAAAGCCCTGTAATCAATGCACATACGCACCGATCCATCCTTCTTCGGTACAAACAATACCGGGGCTCCCCATGGTGAAGAACTCGATCTGATAAATCCCTTATCCTGTAATTCGTCCACCTACTTCTTCAACTCGACCAGCTCGCTGTTGTTTACTCTATAGACATGTTGCAAAATTGGTTCTGCACCTGGCACCAAGTCTATAGAAAATTCAACATCTCGATCTGGTGGCAATCCTGGCAATTCCTCAGGAAATACATCCAAGAATTCTGCTATCAACGGATGCGGCAACTCCTTGTCTTCCACCATAGCTCCACAAATAATGCCTTCTTCCTGCTCTGCAGCTCCTCTAGCAAACTCGAACTCTGGCTCTCTTGGCGGACCAAACAAAACTCTACCTCCTCTACAGTCTATGCTAGCATGGTGCCTACTCAACCAATCCATCCCAAGTACAATGTCATAGCTTGGAAGTGGCATTATAAGTAGACACGCACTCAACTCCCGGCCTCCCAGAGTAACTCTCCGATCCTTGCAAATATCATTAACCAGGATAATGCCTCCCCCGGTCATGATCTTGCAAGTCCTAAGCAAAGACTCAGCTACCAAACCATGCTTCAGAGCAAAAAAAACAGATAGAAAACTATGGGAAGCACCACTATCAAACAAAGCTAAAGCTGGAATGGAATCAAGAAGAATAGAACCTGCGATGACATCTCCTGTGGGTTCCTCCTCTTCGACGGTCATAGCAAACGCTCGTCCCTGCCGAGCACCTCCCTGCTGTTGATGCTGGACAAAACGTTGCTGCTGTGTCGGAAGCGGTCCCCTCGGCTGTGCTGCAGGTAGTCTCGTCTGTGTCCTCGGAGCTGGAGCTGCTCCTTGAACTGCACGACGAGGACACTCCCTCGATTGATGCCCTTCAGTACCACAATACAAACAAACTCCTAGCCTCCTTCTGTAAACTTCCCAGATGTGGCCGGGCTTCTTGCAGAAGTTGTATGGAGCCTGCTGTAACTGCCTCTGCTGCTGAGGTGCCTGGTAAAAAGGCGCTCTAGCTGGAGTCTGGTTCTGCTGTGGCTGCTGGAAAGGTCTGGACTGGAAATGAGGACGTTTGGCAGATACTGCACTGCCGTTGGCCCCCAGAAAAGAATCACGGTCTCTCTTGGTCTTCAAACCCAGATCCCGCTCAACCTTGCGTGCCTCTGCAAGTATCTCCGAGTATGTCTCATAAAAAGACGGAATGAGAATCTTTACCTCCCAGTTTAGACCCTCTCGGAAACGAATAGCTCGAACCTCCGGCTCCCTCACCAAGTACTCTGTAAATCGGCTCAACCTACCGAACTCCGCAGCGTATTCCTTCACAGACATGCTTCCCTGAATGAGACTCTCAAATTGTCTCCCCAAGTCAAGCCTGTCTATCCGAGCGAAAAACTTCTTCTTGAAAAGGTCCTTGAATACCTCCCAAGATTGTCTTGCGTCAACTAGAACCGGCTCATTCCTGAACCAAGTGCGAGCGACATCGAACAGTTGAAGTCCTACCGCCTCAACCTTCAGATCTTCAGAAAGACGGGACACCCTCATAAGACGCTCAATGTCCTCAAGCCAATCATCAGCATAGACGATGCCCTCCGTCCCTTTGAAAACCCTAGGCTCCAGTTTCTTGAAGTCCTGAATATTGCCTGGCCGAAGCTGAGCAACTTGAGGAACAACCTGCTGCTGGATCGGAACTCCTCTCTCAACTACAGCACGAGCAAGCTGATGAGCACTCTCGATGCCCTGCCGTAGAACATCGGTCTGCCTCTGATGTGCCTCTGACTGAGCCCTCTGTGCCTCGAGCATCTCACGAAACAGTGTAAATATCTGTGACGCCTCTGCTGGCACAGGAGGTGGAGGTGGAAGCCCCTCAGATACAGCTGGCACAGTCCTCTGAGTAGGTGGTGGACCTCCGAAAGTAGCTGACACTCCAATCACCGGAGAAGTGACTGGTGCAGGCCCTCAGGATGTCGCAGACCTCTCAGAAGCTGCTCTCCCCTGCTGTGATCTAGTCTTAGGCGGCATCCTGAGACAAAGCGAAAGAAAGAATCAATATGGCACAAGATGTAAGACATCAAGGAAAGGACAGTTTAAGAGATCAAGTATCAATATCAAAGGAGAATAGTTGAATCAAAAGAATTTTTCTAGATGTGATTGAGTATCTCAGCCTATATCATATATCCTATTGCAGGCTCGCAGTAGTACAACTAAGTTGTCGCACTACCATGACATCACATACTTGTGAAGCTAGACCTGCATGGGCTACCACCAAAAATGTGTCATGACCCGCACCCGGGGTAAGGGTACTAGTCGGAAATAACGCCCAGCCTACGCCGCAGAATCGGCGGTAGAACGCTGTCTAGAAAGTCTATCTAATATAATGAACCACCAAAAGATAGTGTACTCAATCACAGAACTAAGATAGAATGAACACGAATCAGATAAGAATAGAATAGTCATCAACTCATGAGTTTAAAATAATACATCAATGAGTCTGAAGAGTAACAAAAATAAGCTGGAGACAAATCCAGTACAAAAGAATACTATCATACTACAAGCTACACTCCAGGGTCAACTGTCTCAGTTGGGATAAGTCCCTCTTGAGCCAGGGTCTCCGAATCTAAACCCACAACATCCTGGGGTCCATAATAGGTAGGGTACTCCTCAGTGTCATCTGAAAAAATATATCCAGTCAGGAAAGGAGCAGAGTACATCTCTAACAGCAGTTCTAATCCATGATAAAAACTATGTAACAGTAAATAGCTGTGGATAAACAAGATGCACAAAATAGATATAAGAGATATATAGACAATAAGGAAATACTGGAAAGAAATACAATAATGAACAATATGCCAATGAAACAATAATACTAATGACTAAGTGTGTGAGTACTAGCTTAACATGTGATCGGCTTGGGCAAGATAAAATACGGCCTGGCTAATCATACGTGCGGTGCATGATCAACACTATTCGCTTACCAATACTTTATTCAATAGGGATTTGATCACATATCAATACTAATACTCCCCACCCCCAACTGGTATAATAGATCCAACCACGGTATGCTATGGCACTAGATTTCCCAAGAAGATAGCTAGTCTCCCCGAGAATCGGTGTCTGTACATGTACAAGATAACCAATAAAACAATACTTGCACCATATACACCATATACCAAGGTATAATATCTCATGACGAGATCCGGATATACCAATCCGTGTAACCATAGTGTCGAGAGAAACATGTAAATCTACACTAGATACAACGAACATAGAGGATATCATAAATGAGAAACTATCAGAGAATGTACTCGCCTGAAGTCCAAAGAACAGTCTCACAGATGTCTGACTCGGTGCCTCGAAGACCTAGATATGGAATACCACATTAAAACAAGGTCCTGGAAAGAGAACAAGTCAAACTAGTCAACTCCTAGGTCAATAAATAAATTCTAAGTCAAAAGTCAACTATGGTCAACTCTAAAGTCAACTAAAGTCAAACCAAGGTCAACCTCACAAGAAATCTATATAAATAATATAGAAATAAAATACAACAATTTAGGAATAAAAATTAGATCCCAAAAGATACTCACACAAAGTATACTAATAATACAAATAATACATACTCTAATATAATATATAAACAACCAATATTTATACAAATAAAATAATGTATTATTATAAATATTATACCTCACAAAACATATATATATACACATATATATATATACAATAATAATATATAAAATATAATTTAAAACTGCCAAAGCGTCACTGAAAACAGGGAGTTAAAAATACAATTTAATTAAAACAGCTTATAGTGACAGTCTCAACTGTCACAGAAAGCGTCGCAAAAGCCACTGTGTAATAAAACCCACTGCTGCTGCATTGGTGATAGTTAATCAACTATCACCGAAAACTGTCGCCACTGCTGCTAAGATCCCGCCCGCAGCATTAAGGACAGAACTGTCATTAATGCACAGTAGGCTACAGCGGCTGCTGCTGACCCGCCTATTTAGCGACAGTTTCACTGTCACAAACCCACTGTCACTAAAATACAGAAATATATATATATATATATATAAATATATATATACAATAATAATCATAATACATATATATAAATAAATAATTATATACTTATATATATGCACATATAAACTTATAATTAAATACCAATAGTTACAACACATGCACATATTAATGTTCATATTTTACATGGCTAGAAGCACACCTAAAATATATACATTAATATAAAAATAATTACATAATAATTATAAATAATATAATTACATAATTAAATACATAAATATATTTTATAAAATATTTATGTATAATTTATACTATTAACATAAGTACATATATAATTACATGCAAGAAAGCTACATATTATATTTGTACATCATATTAGCACACACAAAAATATATAGATCTATGATACAATAATTACTATAATAAATACACAAAATAAATATATAATATCTATATATATTTACTAATTATAATTGAAGAATTTAAACCATACATAATTAGATCTATTCAAAAATCCACACAATTGGAGAGTATCACACCGTATCCCACTAGATCTAGGATACGCATGTGACACAAGTCCAACACACAACCAATTGCACCCCAAAGAATACAAATAAATCACAAATAATATTTATGAATAAATCAAAGTGTCAAAAGTAGATCTATGTGGCCGTGTCAAAATACGACATGTTCAAAGCCCCGTGTCGGAGGGAAAACCCCCAAAATGACACGTATCACCAAATAGTTGGGATACGAACCACATGTACCAAATTATGGATATGACACTAGCCCCAAACACATAAGCTCATGTCCAATTGATCTATAGGATCAATTGATACACACAACAAAATGTAAATTCGGAATTCCAATAAAATTAACATAAAAAATACCATAACTTTCTCCATGGGTCTCCTATGAACACAAAACAAAATCCTATGGGTAGAACATACATATAGGTTGATTTTACATGATTAAATCTCAGATTTAGAAGCTATTTAAATGGGAAAATCTGAATTAAACCTATTGGGAGATGGATTCCCAATGAAACCTCCAATTGAGAAGAACTTGCTTCCAAATTGTAGATCCTTGCTCCTCTTTGTAGATCCTTGCTTCCTTCTTCTAGATCCTTGCTTCCTCCTTCTCTAATGGTGAATTGGGAAGAATTTGGAATGAATTTGGTAGGGAATTGGAATGGGAATGGAGGGAATTTGGGAGTGGGAAATTCTAGATCTAGATTTGGAATGAGAATGAGAGGAGAGAGAAATTTCTCCCCTCTTTTAATAGGCCGGCCTTGCCCCTCTCCCAAGCAATTGTAAAATGTCTAATGTACCCCTTGGGGCCTCTCATGAAGAAATAATTAAGGAAGGAAGCTTCTAGTCTAATTACTTAATTAATTTAATCCATCTCCTTAACTATGGGCTTTCTAAATGGGCCAAATCTAACTATTTAATTCATGTTGGTCCATGGGTCCAAACTACACTAGTTGGGTCCACTAAAATAAGTCCAAAATAATTAAATAACATTCAATAACAATTAAATAATACAACAAAAATTATTTACCATGCACAATATTTATTTAAATAAGAAATTACTAAAATACCCTTTTTCCTAAAATGTGGTAGTGACATGTATTTTGTGTCCAATTTAGAGAAATTCGATATTGGTGCACCATGTGTTTGTCAATGGGTCTATTAGACCAAATTGATATGTGTATAATTGTGTGAGACTGGTGTCGTATCCAAAATTGGATACGTGTAGGTCGTATTATGGCGATTTGGTGATATGGGTTATTTTAGGGGTTTTCCTTTGACACGGGAGTTTGTACATGTCATATTTTGCTATAGACACGTAGTTGAGTAATTAGCACTTTGTATTACTTTTAAATATGATTCTAGACTTGCTTGTATCTTTCGTGATACATTTGGTGATATATTAGAGCCGTATCGCAAGCTTATCATAGATTAAGTGTGATACGGGTGCGATGCACTCCATGTGTTTATTGTTTTTATATTTTATTTTAATTAGACTTGTATGTAGCTATTTGAGTATGGTTATTGATGATTATATGATATATATAGATATATATATTGATTAGATATTGATTTACCTATGTTAATACTATGTATAGATGTTTTTGGAGTATGATTTGTGATATAGGAACTGTGGAGTGTTGTATATAGTGTGTAGACTGATATGAGGAACTCGTGGACTATCTTGAGTATTTTGTGTATAGGTGGACTAAGGTGTATTGAGCAGTGCTCACTGAAATGGGAGGACTATTTTGGGGGTGGCCAGGAGTGTGTGAGATGGTTGGGGGCCTGTCGGGTTATCTTAGGATTGTGCACATTATGGTGCATAGTCGAGTAGGGTTGCTTGTTGTGCTAACAGCAGCAGTTGGTGTTTAATAGGTCGGGACAGTAATAGCAGCTCAGTCGATGGGGGTGCCTACTACTTTGTAAACAGTAAGTAGAAGCAGCTATATTCTGTACTTAGGAGCAGCAGCAGCAGCAACACCATAATGTGTGGGTGTGTGCTGCTATGTTAGTTTCAGTCCAGGTGAGGTTATTTAGATATATGTTAGAATGGCGTGTAAGGTATATATATATATATATATATATATATATATATATATATATATATATATATATATATATATATAGTGTTAGATAATATATTAGATAGTTGGTATAATGTTAGTTGTCTATGTTAGTTTATGATATATTAGAGGTAGATGGATATGTTAGTTAGTTACTGTTGGTTCAAGTCTTTTAGTAGATATGTAAGTTAGATAAGTTTAGGTTATTGTATTGATTATATAAGTTGCATTGGTTGAATGTTAAGTTAGAGGGTTAGATATATGCTATGATATTTAGATACTTGAGTTAGTGTATATATATATATATATATATATATATATATATATATATATATATATATATATATATATATATATATATATATAAGGCCTTACTTACTGATAACATCAGTTATGCAATAAAAATAAGAATAATCGATTTAATTGGAGAAGAGTCGGATAATAAAGTCAATACTCCTATTCCAGACTCCCACTGAAGGCTACAATATGGCTGAAGTAATTTTTTAATATAGAAGTAGACAAGTAAAACCTATTACTATGCAGAAACTTCAGTCTAAAATAAAACTTTAAAATTTGAGATTAAAATATTAAAATCTGTAGATCAACAAATCCAGAAAAGACTAGATAAGTTAGAACTAGATAATATATCTAAAAATACTGCCAGATTAATAAAAATTGGAGAATCATCTACAGGTTCTTTTCAACCAAACGAACAGGAAGAGGAGATTTAATCTGTTCAAATAGAACAAGATGCCAGGAGAAATAATTTTCCACAAAAATAGATTTATTTATTACCCATAAATGGTATATTAAAATAAATCTACTCATTAATAATGATTATTACATAACAAATTTGATAACACTAATTGATAGTGGTGCTGATCTTAATTGTGTCAAAGAGAGAGTTATTCTAATAAAATATTATGAAAGAACTACCCAGACACTTAGTGCTTGTCACTGCCATATTTTCTAGGAAAGGGTATTTTGGTTATTTTATAATTAATTAAATATTGTGCATGTTGTATATTTATTTATTGTATTTTTTAATTATTGTTAGATGTTAGTTTATTATTTTTGACTTATTTTAGTAGACTTAACTAGTTTAGATTAGATCCATGGAGCAATATTTAATTCTAGTTAGAATTGAGCCCAATAGTAAGCTCATTCATTAGGAAGATGATTAATTAAGTTAAACCAATTAGACTAGAACCTTCCTTCCTTAATTATTTTTTCATGAAAAGTCCCAAAGAATATTTTAGACATTACATAGTAGCTTGGGGACGGGAAATATTGGCCAGCCATATAAAAAATGGGGGGAGTTTCCTTCTCTTCATTTTTCTATTTCAAATCTAGATCTAGAATTTTTTTTCTTTCAAATTTCTTTATTTTCACATCAAATTCTACGAAAATTTCTTTTCAAATCATCATTGGAGGCTATTGTAGCAAGAATTTATAAGGAGGAAGCAAGGATCTACAAGAAGGAGCAATAATCAACAAGTTGGAGGCTTTTTTCACTCAAATTGGAGGTTTTATTGGAAATTAATCTCCCAATAGGTACAATTCAGTTTTTCTCCTTTAATTAGACTCTAAATCTGTGTTTTAATCATTACAAACTATCCCATATGCTAAGGCTACCCATAGGAATTAGAATTAGGTTCATAGGAGGCCTATGGAGAAAGTTATGTATTATTTTGTATCAATTTTGGGAGAATTCCAATATTGACACATCTTGTGTTTGTCAATTGGTCAATTAAACTAAATTGACATATGTTTGATTGTGTGTGGCTAGTGTTGTGTTCATAATTGGATACGTGTAGGCCGTATCCCGACAATTTGGAGATACGAGTTGATTTGGGGATTTTCTTCCGACACGGGGGTTTAAGCATGTCATATTTTAATACGGACATGTAGATGTGTAGTTAGCTTTTCGTATTATTCATAATTATTGTTTCAGACTTGCTTGTGTCCTTCGGGGTATGTTTGGTGGTGTGGTGGACTCGTATCGCAAGCGTATCATAGATCTAGTGTGATACGGGTGCGATGTAGTCAACGTATTTGTTTTATTGCATTCTAGATTCAATTTGCCTTGGTAATAGCTATTAGAATGTTATATTTATCATGGTTGTATAAGATATATATATATGTATATTTATGTATATGTCTATATTTTATTTTTGAGGTGTTGATGGCCATGAGAGATAGGGGTTTATATGCTTTACAAGTGTGGTTGTTATATGTATATACATAGTGATATATATATATATATATGTAGATATAGATATATAGGTATATGGTATATATATATATATATATATATATATATATATATATATATATATGTGTGTGTGTATGTGTGTGTGGAGGTATATATATATATATATATTTATGTATGTATGTATGTATGTATGTATGTATGTATGTATGTATGTATGTATGTATGTGGTTATATATATATATAGTTACATATATGTATATATGTATGTATAAGAAGGAGTGTATATATATATATATATATATATATATATATATATATATATATATATATATATATATATATATATATATATATATATATATATATATATATATATATATTTGTGTGTGTGTGTGTGTGTGTGTGTGTGTGTTGGTAATATGTTCATATATGTATATATGTAAGTATAGTTATAATTATGGGTGTGTGTATGTATAAATATGTATTTATATTCATGTGTGTGTGTGTGCATAGAGTGTGAGTGAGTGAGGGTATGTGTGTATAGAGTGTGAGAGGGGGGTCGAGCAACAAGAGCTAGAGGAGGTGCAGCAGCAACAACTAGAGGAGATGCAGCAGCAACAGTAATGCAGCAAAGCCAGCAGCAGCATGGGCAGCATTAATACAGCAACTACAGTGGCAGCAAGCATGTAGCAGCAACTGCAGCAACTTCAGTAGAAGCATTAGCAGCCAGCTACTGCAGTAGCAAGAGCAGCAAGAGAAGCAAGGACAGCAGCTGCAGCTGCTAGGGGAATGCACAACAGTAGCTAGAGTTAGTTAGTTTTATTGTTAGACTAGTTAGTTATATATATGTACATATTGATTACTAGTTAGTTATATATATGTATATATTGATTACTAGTTTTATATATATATATATATATATATATGAGGGCTATATATGTAGATAAGTACTAGTTAGCATTGGTTAGTGGTATTTCTAGATTACCTTGAGATACACCAAGGTAATGAGAGTGAGGTATCTTGGGTACGGGTAAGAAATATCAAGGGGTATATTAAGATATTAGTTTAGTATAATATTGTCATAAGTTTAAATACATATTAATCTATAGTGAGGTGTATGGGTATTAGTTATATGTTAGATATTGAATTACCTTGTGATACCAAGATAATGTCAAGGTATTGGATTTTATTCAAGGTATTGGGTTTAAACATCAAGATGGAGTGTAGGTGGTGTGATACCGTTTTTGGTTCAAAGCTAAGGTATCCACTTAGCATTAGTTTAGTTAGGAGTATTATATATTATTGTTTATATACATATTATAATATTTTTATATCTACTAAATTGCGTACTTAGGATACGGTATCTTGTTGGTTTTCTGGTATCCTAGTATAGCTAGTATGGCCTAGTTACATAGTGTATGGACCAATATTCTAGAGATAAACTCATGCAACCTAGAAATAGCTAGTTTGACCAAGTTTGACTAGTTTGACCTAGAAGTTGACTAGTTTAACTTATTTTTATTCAAAAATCTTGTATTAATGTAATATTCCATATTTAGGTCTTCGAGGCACTGTATCGGACGTTTTTGATACTGTTTACCGGATTTTAGGCGAGTATATTCTCTGATAGTTTATTATTTATGATATCCTCTATGTTTCTTGTATCTAGTGTAGATATCCTTAATTTTTTGATACGATGGATACACGGATTGGTATATCCGGATCTCGTTATTAGATATTATTCCTTGGTATGTATGGTGTATCTTATGCAAGTCTTGTTTCCTTGTTCTTCTTGTACATGTACAGACATTGATTATTGGGGAGACTAGCTACCTACCCAGTGAATCTCGTGTCATAATATACCATGGTTGGATCTACTATACCAGTCGGGGGGGGAGTATTTAGTGTAGATATGTGATTATACCCTCCTTGTGCATGTCTTGTTCCTTGTGAGTGTTGATCATACACCGTACGTATGATTAACTAGGCCATAATCCTTGTGCAAGTTCCCATGTCGATCATATGTTAAAGCTGGTACTCACTCACTTAGTAGTAGTATTTCTTATTCATTTATATATTGCTCATTCTTGTATTTATTTTTAGTATTTCCTTTATTGCATATCTCTTGTATCTGTATATTGTATCTTGTATATTTGCTCTATTTACTGTTACATAGTTTATATCATTTATTAGAACTGTTGTTAGAGATGTACTTTGCTCTTTTCCTGACTGAATATTTTTTTTCAGATGATACTGAGAAGTTGTACCCCACTCACTACGGGCCTCAGGATGTAGTTGGCTTAGAGCCAGAGACCTTAGCTCAGGAGGGCCTCATTCCGACTAAGACAGATGACCCAGGACTTTTAGCTCAGTAGTTAGATTTTATTTGTACTAGATTTGTCTCCAGCTTGTTGTTAGTATTTTTTTGACTCATTAGATATTATTTTATCTTGTGAGTTATATTCTTGATTCTTCCGTTATTTTATCATATTCGTATGATTATTCCATTTTATAGATCTGTGATTGAGTATTCATTTTATATTGGTGGCATATTTATATTGTTCTGCCAGTTAAGAAAAAACTTCCATCAATGAATGATCTAGATAGATAGATTACCCAAATAGCGTTCTATCGCCGATACTACGGCGTAGGCTAGGCGTTGTTCACTACTTGCATCCCTATACTGGGTGTGGGTCATTAAATATTTTTAGTAGTAGCCAATGCAGGTCTTCGAGGTCACAATTAGTACGATTCGTAGTGGTGCTCTGAATTGAGTGATATTACGAGCCAGTTTCAGGATATAGGATATAGGCTTTATGCTGAGAATACTCAATCACATCTAGGAAAAACTCTATTGATTCATTTCAACTGTTCTTCCTTTATATTGATATTTGATCTTTAACTATCCTTCTTAGAATGCATTATATCATGTGCCATATTGATTCTTTTCTAGCTTTAGTTTTGTTTAATAGTGGTTCTTCCTATAGTTTTGTATTTGTTTCTTTTGCTCTGAAGCATTATTTGGTAGCTGGGTCTTTGCTTAAGACTTGCAAGATCATGACTGGGGAGGCATTATCCTGGTTAGTGATATTTGTAAGGATCGAAGAGTTGCTCTGGGAGACCGGGAGCTGAGTGTGTGTCTACTTGTAATGCCACTTCCAAGCTACGATATTGTACTTGGGATGGATTGGTTGAGTAGGAACCATGCTAGTATAGATTATAGAGGAGGTAGAGTTTTGTTTAGACTGCTAGGAGAGCCAGAGTTTGAGTTTGCTAGAGGAGCTATAGAGCAGGGAAAAGGCATTATCAGTAGAGCTATGGTGGAAGACAAGGAGTTGTCACATCATTTGATAGCAGAGTTCTTGGATGTGTTTCCTGAGAAATTGCCAGAATTTTTGCTAGATCAAGATGTTAAATTCTTTATAGACTTGGTGCCAGGTGCAGAACCAATTTCACAACATGTCTATAGAGTAAACAACAGTAAGCTGGTCGAGCTGAAGAAGCAAGTGGATGAGTTGCAGGATAAGGGGTTTATCAGATCTAGTTCTTCATCGTGGGGAGCCCCGATATTATTTGTACCGAAGAAGGATGGATTGGTGCCCATGTGCATTGATTATAGGGCATTAAATAATCTCACTATCAAAAATAAATATCTGTTGCCACAGATTGATGACCTGTTTGATCAGTTGAGTGGCGCCAAGGTATTTTCTATGATAGACTTAAGATCAGGCTACAACCAGTAAAAGTGAAGCTGAAGGACATTCCGAAGACTGCTTTTAGGACTCGGTATGGCCAGTATGAGTTAGTGGTGATGCCGTTTGGGTTAAATAATGCCCCAAAGATATTTATGAATTTGATGAACAAGGTGTTCCACCAGTACCTTGACAAGTTCGTGGTGGTGTTCATCGATGACATAATCATATACTCGAAGACACCGGAAGAGCACGGGGAGCATTTACGGATTGTGTTAGATGTACTGAGGAAGGAGAAGCTGTATAAAAAATTATCTAAGTATGAGTTTTTCCTAGACAAGGTGGAGTTTTGAGGACATGTTGTGACTGGTGATAGAATTTCAGTAGATCTGAAGAAGATCGCAGCAGTAGAGTCTTGGAAGACCTCGAGTTTAGTGGCAGAGATTACAAGTTTCTTGGGTCTAGCAGGCTACTACAGGAAGTTTGTGCAAGATTTTTTAAGGATTGCTGAACTGATGACTAGACTCACTAGGAAGGATGCAGAGTTTGTTTGGACAGAGGAGTGACAGGTTTCTTTTAAGGAATTGAAGACGAGGTTGACGTCTGCTCCTATTTTGACGTTGCCATCGGGGTCTGGAGGTTTCACTATTTATAGGGATGCATCTGGGAAAGGTCTGGGTTGTTTTCTTCAACCGAATAGGAAAGTGATTGCCTATGCATCTAGGCAATTGTGTCCTCATGAGAAAAATTATCCTACCCATGATTTGGAGTTGGCAGCAGTCATCTTTGCCCTGAACTTGTAGAAATACTATTTGTAAGAAGAGTGTATGGAGATCTTTACAGACCACAAGAGCTTAAAGTACATTTTCACTCAGAATGAGTTGAACATGAGGCAGCGTCGGTGGCTGGAACTAATGAAGGATTTTGATATATCTTTGCAGTATCTTCCTGGGAAAGCCAATATAGTTGTCGATGCCTTGAGCAGGTTCCAGTAGCTATGTTGTTGACGCAGGATCGGTATTTGTTGGAGGACTTAGAGAGATTGGGCATTGAGGTGATAGTTCCTGGTTTTGTTATGCAAATTTGGGGGTTGCAGATACGTTCATAGTTGATGGACATGATCGAAGCAGCCCAGTATGAGGATGTATCTCTGAACAGCATCAGAGCTCAGGTGAGAGCAGGATTGGAGGATAATTTTACTATTGCTGAGGATAGTTTTTTGCGGTATGGTGTTAGATTGTGTGTGCCTAGTAAGAAGTTGTGTGAGGAGGTATTGCAGGAAGCACAGCTCTCAGTATTTCATGCATCCAGGTGCCAACAAGAAGTATCGGGATATGCGAGAGAGTGTGTGGTGGTATGGCATGAAGAGGAAAGTGGCACAGTTTATATCCAGATGCTTAGTGTGCCAGCAGGTGAAAGCCGAGAGGCAGAGGTCAGATGGTTTACTTTAGCCATTACCCATTCCAGAGTGGAAGTGGGAGCATATTACTATGGATTTTGTGTCCGGACTTTCATGATCTCTAAGAAAGAAAGACGCGATGACCAAGTTGGCCCACTTTTTGCCTTTCAAGATGGGTTTGTCTATGGAGAAGCTGGCAGAGATGTATGTGAGGCAGATTGTCAGGATACATGGGGTTCCCGTCAATATAGTCTCGGGTCAGGATAGTCATTTTATTTCTTATTTATGGAGGAGTTTACAGGCGAGTTTGGGCACCCAGCTCAAGTTCAGTACTGCATATCATCCCCAGATGGATGGGCAGTCAGAGAGGACTATTCAGACTCTCAAGGATATGTTGTGCACCTGTATACTAAATTTTAGGGGATCTTGGGAGGACCATCTTCATTTGGTAGAGTTTGCTTATAACAACAGCTACTAGGCTAGTATAGAGATGTCACTATTTGAGGCTATGTACGGTCGGAGATGTCTGTAGAAGCATAAAAAATACGCCGGATGACTATACGTGGCATATTGGTGCAGAGCAGCGTAAGCAGAAGCCTTCAGAGCCATCAAGCATGCAACAGAGCTCTTTCCGCTAAAATGCAGCATAAAATATGAAAGCTCAAAGGACCATCCGTGTAAGGCAGTACGTCCAAGCCGCTTCAGCGTAAACAGGGTGCGCTATCGCCTCCAGGGCGTAAAACTCATCCTCTTTCAGACGCAGCATTGAGGTGTACAAGAGACGCTTCGTATTCTTCGAAGTGAACCTGTCAGACCCTGCAATGAAGATCCTGCAATGAACCTGACGTCTGAACTTCTGACAAAGGGATACGGCTCGACTACCCAGACGACGGCTATAATGATGATACAGCACTACGACCCAGGCTGTCAAATACCGCCATCCCCTTTGCGTAAACTGCTTTTACAAGCACGAAGGGATACGCTGCCTTATTTTACACAGGCAGACACGAGTTATTTATGTTCTGCAGTAGACAAACTGCCTGCCACATCAAAAGGTATACTCCGTACGGGGTCAAGGCACGTCTCTACGTCTAATGCACAGAGCGGTGACAGTTTCTCAAGGCACGTCTCTGCGACTGATGCGCAGAAGGGGTTGCAGACCTTCAAAGACACGCCTCCACATTTAATGCACAGGATGGTGGCAAATCTCGACATTTAATGCAAGAGATTTGATTATATCTTCAAAAGCCATAATTCCGGCTAAGACGTCCCCATCAGCACTCTGTCACGGTACGCAATGGCTTCTATGCCCATCCAGCTCCTACGCCTGCTCGGCCTCTATGACCACTCGGCTTCTACGCCTACTCGGCTTCTACGCCTACTCGGCTTCTACGCCTGCTCGGCTTCAATGCCCATTCGGCTTCCATGCCTGCTCAGCTTCAATGCCCATTCGGCTTCCACGCCTGCTCGGCCTCTATGACCACTCGGCTTCTACGCCTATTCGGCTCCTACGCCTATTCGGCTTCTATGCCGGTTTGATAACTATTTGGCTTCTATGCTATGGTGACAGATATTTGGCTTCTATGCCAACCTCTTCTACATAATGGATACCTACCTACGTGGCTTCTATGCCGTGATCTTCGTAGCGATTATACGCATTTTGTCCCTTAGTTGGACCCACGTCACACGCTCATTCAAAGGATCATCTATACGCAGGCATTGGTTACTTTAACCGTTGTGTAAAAGTGTGTTGTACTTTCCACTCCTCGGTTTCTATACCGACGGAGTGGTCACTGCCACTAAAACTCTATAAATAGAGACCTCTATCAATGAGGAAAAAGGTTGAAAAATTGGTCAAGAAACCAATATCAGATCCAGGGTCGAAAGATTGGAAGGTCGGAAAATTGGTCAAGAAACCAATAGCAGATCCAAGATCGAACTTCCAAGAAAGATCGAACCAGAGGTCAAGAGAGAGAGAGAGAGAGAGAGAGAGAGAGAACCCGGAGCTCAGGCAGAGAGTAGGGATCGACGACTTTGGCATCGTGCATCCACCCTCTTTTGCAACCCTCGAAGCTGTTTCCTGTCTTCTACGGCACTTCTTCAACATCGTGTGGTCCAAGGGCTAAAGTGATCGACTGCAGATCAGACACCTATAGCAATATTTACCCAGATTAAATAAATTATACTCACATATCCTCGTATAGGATCAAATTGTATAAGTTTGTTTGTAAACCAAAGAAGGCGGGTTTCGTATAAACCCCATCCTGAATACATTTTTCATTCTTTCGTTTAATACCACAAACAAGATGGCAACTCTGCTGGGGACATTTTTTTCTTCTGATGAGGAAGTAATTGCTCAACACGATGCGGTATCTATAGGAACCGTGAAGAAGACACTGGTCGTCCAATTCGACCAGTCTGCCTATGAAGATATGCTTCGAACCGGGGGGAGCTCTCACCCTCTCTCCGTCCAAGATAACAGAAAGCTGTGCAAGGTCTGGATGCCCAAGACATCCTCTACCATTCCTGGGGACTCTTCGATCTCTCCGACCTCTCCGACCAATGAGGTTGTAGCATTGCTCCCTCCGTGCCCTGCACGTAAAATTCAGTCTCCCGCTACGTGCGGTACAGACGAAACTTCGGACAAAGCCTCAGCCCTAACCCAGAAGTATCCACTGCACTCTACGCGTAGGAACCAGTCTCCCGCTACGCGCGGTACAGACGAAACTTCGGGCAAAGCCTCAGCGCTAACCCAGAAGTATCCACTGCGCTCTACGCGTAGGAACCAGTCTCCCGCTATGCGCGGTACAGACGAAACTTCGGGCAAAGCCTCAGTGCTAACCCAGAAGTATCCACTGCGCTATACAGGTAGAAACTAGTCTCCCGCTACACACGGTACAGACCAAACTTCTGATGATGCCTCAGTGCCAAATCGGAAGTACAAATCACTCTCCATGCGCAAGACAACATCTGACCTCTACGGGGAACCAGATGAGCGCTGTGATTTCCGCAAGGAGAAGCAAGCGGCAGAGTACTCAACTTCTCGGCCGTTACGCCAACGAAGAAGCAATCTGCCTACCCTCCGGATTACGCGGGAAGTCGACGACCGACTGAGGACCTCTTCAGCTTTACGCCAGTCTGAGCAAATCTTCAAATTACGCCAGGCGAAGTCCCACAACGTAAAGAAAGCTCAGGTTGCGGGAAGGCACCCTCTCCGGGGATTAACCACCACCCAGATGGCCAACCTATTGTACACAGGTGGCGTAGGGAAAACCATGGTGCCCAATCTCTGCATGCCCACTGGTGGGAACAGAAGGAACAAGCCGTCGTCTTTTTCCTCCACTCCTCCTGACCTGCGGGATTATCTAATCCAGAGACGCAAAAACAAGAGTCATAAACGAACTTCAGTTCCCCTAACAGTCAAACGTGGAAAGATCATATGGGAAGATACGTCAATGTCTAATGTCGTCATAACAGGTGGACCACAGGAAGACTCCATCTTTATTATTCCACCAACCCATGACGATCAGCGTCCGATAATCTTCGGTAGCAGGCGAAACACCCCAATCGTACAGGAGGAATCGCGCGAGTCTGAAACTGGCAGGATACAAACCCACAGATATAGCCCACAAGCATTAAATATTATGCAAAACATGGGTTATGACTTAAAACTGAAACAAGGTCTCAACTATGGGAAAGGTAGACGAACGCCGGTGCGTAGTAATTCTCACCATCAAAAAGTTCATTTCGGGTTGGGATATACTGCGTCTCTCGCGAGACCCAAAATTCCGAAATCCAATCCTGTACAACCAGAGACAGTTCCTGATAACTCAGTTTCTGCGGCCAGAGGCCACGGCATGTCTAGGAGTAACTTACCTCGACAGAACAAAGTGACGTCCAGGGCCAGGGGTAGAATCCCCTCAAGATCCGAAGATGATGCAACAACGACGATCTCCTCGCAAGACCGTAAAATTCAGGCATCAGGAGCCCGAAGACCAAAAGGAACTTTCTCCTTCAACAAAGATGACATCATTAAAATCTTTGATATGTTAATAAAAGAGCACAAACTTCAGCTACCCAACATCAGATATCCTGAGAGGGTTGGCAAAGTGGATGACCCAGATTATTGTCTCTTCCACCGGTACACTCATCACCCCACAAAGACGTGCTATGTGCTAAAAAGGAAAATTCAGGAGATGATCGAGGCCAAGGTCATCACTTTGAATCTGTAAACAAGGGGACGATCCTTACCAATTGGATTTCCATTCTTTTCTTACATAACAATTTGCTCTTTTCAAAAAAAAATGTGTACTCAAGGAAGAGTCCCTAAAAAGTCTCTCTAGACAAAGACTGCCATGTCCACATTACCTCTGAGCAGATATGCACTTCCATCCCTGATAGAATTGTATCCCAGAAGTTTGTCATGTTCATATTACCTCTGAACAAACCTTCTTGGTTTCGACTATCGATTATCACATCGGTTGTCATCTCAACTTAGCGCCCGTACTTAACTCTAAGTACGCCAGTGGTGTTAGGTCCACAAAGACTACCATGTCCATATTACCTCTGAGCAGATATGCACTTCCATCTCCGATAGAATTGCATCCCAGAAGTTTGTCATGTTCATATTACCTCTGAACAAACCTTCTTGGTTTCGACTATCGATTATCACATCGGTTGTCATCTCAACTTAGCGCCCAAACTTAACTCTAAGTATGCCAGTGGTGTTAGGTCCACAAAGATTGCCATGTCCATATTACCTCTGAGCAGATATGCACTTCCATCTCCGATAGAATTGTATCCCAGAATTTTGTCATGTTCATATTACCTCTGAACAAACGTTCTTGGTTTTGACTATCGATTATCACATCGGTTGTCATCTCAACTTAGCGCCCGTACTTAACTCTAAGTACGCCAGTGGTGTTAGGTCCACAAAGACTGCCATGTCCATATTACCTCTGAGCAGATATGCACTTCCATCCCCGATAGAATTGCATCCCAGAAGTTTGTCATGTTCATATTACCTCTGAACAGACCTTCTTGGTTTCGGCTATCGATTACCACATCGGTTGTTATCTCAGGCTCGTCGCCCTCCGACTCACCTGATGATCTCGAACAAACACTATCAGTGAATATGGTAGTGGCAGATCCCTTTGAAGCAGATGAACAGGATTCTGAGCCATTTGAGAATGACTCTTGGGCCCAACAAATGGACACGCAGTGGGAATTCCGCTTCGAGCAAAGAGAACCTTCCACCAAAGACGAAGTTATCCAGGTTGATGTTGCGTGGAATTATGAGGACATGTCGGGCCTTGACCCGAAGGTGGCTACTCATAAACTCAATATACTGACCGACTTGAAGCCTATGAAGCAGCACCAATGCCGGTTCCGCCCAGACATGATGGACGCCATCGAAGCTGAAGTCAAAAAATTGATAGCCTGCGATTTCATCCGAGAAGAACAATATCCTGACTGGGTCGCCAACTTTGTCCCAGTCATGAAGAAAAATAGGAAAATACGTATCTACATCGATTACCGAGATCTGAATGTAGCCTGCCCCAAGGATGAGTTCCCTCTTCCCATCACGGATATCATGATCGACAACACCTGCGGTTTTGAACGCATGTCTTTCATGGACGGATTCTCATGATACAATCAGATCAAGATGCATCCTGAAGACGAGAAGCACACTGCCTTCCGGATACCGCTGGGAGTATATTGCTATACGGTCATGCCCTTCAGATTGAAGAACGCCGGGGCTACATACCAACGGGCCATGAGTAGCATATTCCATGAGCATTTACGCAAAATAGTAGAATGTTACGTGGACGACATAGCCGTCAAGAGCCGCCACAAAAATAATCACATTCAAGACTTGAAGACGGTATTTGAGTTAATGCGCCAACATCAACTCAAGATGAACCCTACGAAGTCCTTTCTGGGTGTATCTAGTGGCAAATTCCTGGGATTTGTCATCACCGCCAAAGGCATCCAAGTGGACCCTGACAAAGTCCAAGCCATCGTAGAAATGCGACCGTCCCACAATCTGAGGGAACTCCAGGGATTTCAAGGCCGTCTGGCTTATATCCGGAGGTTCATATCCAACCTCTCGGGAAGATATCAGCCCTTTTCGCATCTCATGAAGAAAGGTGCATCCTTCGTATGGGACAAAACCTGTCAGCAAGCATTCGGGGATATCAAACGCTACCTCATCATGTCACGACCCAATTTCGTAGAATCACTTGAGGCGTCCCCCGAATCGTGACCGCCGTGCGGGCCTGGAGTTGCGCCCGCACAAGGCTTTAATGATTTGCATAGCAAGCACATATTCAGAGTACGCAGATAAATTAAAACACAGATTTGAAACATAGAAAAGTTCTCTTTATTGATAATGAACATCTATTACAAACTCCTGAACGAGTCAGCTAATATGTCGAACGGCTTACAAAAGGGTTGACTCAAAATGAGATAGCAGTCCTGTACATTACATCCTTTTATAAACTCAAAACGATAAAGACCTCCAGGCTGGAGGATCGCTTTGCCACGGAGCTGCATTTGTGTATGAAGAGTTGCAGCTTCGGACTTCAAAAGGCTTCGAGGCGCGGTGAAGATGCGCTAACAGCTGGACTGGATCGGGAAGACGACTTTGGCTCCTCGCTCGGTTCGCCTTGGTGCGGAGAACCTGTTTCAACAAGGGTCAGCATATCAAAACATGCTGATGAAGGCGAGCTAGCCTGACTATACCAATCAATACGTTATTTAGTAAAGCATACATATTTGTGGGTTTCTATCTTGCCTTAGTTTATTTACAAGTAAGCAGCATATAGAATTTACTAAAATAAACGTGTCACCGTTAGGTGGATTTTACCTGCCCGTCTGAATTACCTGCACAATCTTTACCATGCCTTCCCTGCCACGAAGACACAAGTTAGTATGCAACAGGTTTAAATATACACGATGATCACTGGCATGGTTGCCATAATGGACGTAGCCGGGGACAAGGATAGCATGCTACGAGAGAACACGATTGCGCTGCAAGCTATCCGGTCCCGAACACGAAGACTACACACGAGTTCTGCCCGGATCAGATCGGTGCCAGTGCCCCAGCGACCGTCCGAAGAACCAATACCTTGTGCACAAGTTGTCCATGATCGAACACGATGAACAAGTTAACAGTCATGCATTTGAGGCAACACTAGTGCAAGAACACGAGTACACGACAAGCAGTATTGCATAATTTATTTTGCATAGCCTCCCTGAACAATTATGCATATACAAGATGTGTTCTATACTTAGTACATTTTATAGAACATTTGCACGAACAAGCATACGATAAGGCAACAGTTCACAGGTTTGATTGACAAGCATAATAACCAAGTATATTTTTCTTTTATCTTGGTTTCTTTTATTATTACTTGGTATCGTTTGATCGGGGCATAGAAGAGTGCAGATTTATTAGCTGTGAAGCTTGGAAGCAGGACTAGCTAATCGGGTTGGTAGCCACTCACTTAGATTTTGGAAAGAAGAAGGAAAGAGGCGCTTTACGACTCCGCTCGCAAGCCACCTACTGCTCGTTCACCTGCACACGAACAGCTCGATTAATCCTTCTTCCTCTCTTTCCAAGTCTCAGAATAGAAGTGCAAGTCAATAAATGAAAACAATATAAACCATCGAAACCGTTCAAGAAAACAAGCAAGTCCTAAAACTAACTCAAAGCACGAAAGCAACAAGCGATATCGAAAATCGAGGCAATAAAAGATAGCAGCGGAGAGGTCCCTCCTGACTCTGTCGCTAAGCCGATCCCTGGGGCGCAGTCCACTGAATATGGGAATCAATTTCGAAGAAACAAATCCATAACGAGGACGAGTTCTTAATTCAATCTATCCTGATCGAACGATACCGACTTGTGTTTCTTAGCCGCGCTCTCCGCATCGGGAGAACGGGGCGCTACATCCTACCCAACTAATTGGAAGTTTCGTCCTGAAACTTAGGGTAGAACTTACCGTTAGGGATTATTGCGTTCGGAACGGCGATCAGGAAGGTTCGGGCAGGAATTAATAGCATGGCCTGATCGTCCACAAGCGAGGCATAATCCAAGTCTCAAGCGGCAGTCCTTCTTGTCGTGTCCAGTCTTTTTACAGAACCGACACGTAATGTTCCAATACTTTATTTGTTGACTACCGTCGTTTCGACGCTTTGCAGCGTTGTTTCCTCTGTCGTTGCTTTGGCGTTTGTGATTGTAGGTATGCACAGCGCCGGCAGGAACGTGAGGATAGTGTGGTTCGAGCGACAGGGCGTGATTCATGACTTCACGCATTGTCCGATACTGAGGAACGGCTACGTGCGAATAGATGGCAGGGCGTAGTCCACCTTCAAACCTTCTAGCTTGACTCGCTACATCAGATAAATAGGCCCTAGCGAATTTTGAGAGTCGGTTGAATTCGGCGGAGTACTCCTTAACTGTCATGCTGCCTTGCCGCAGCTGCACGAACTCGTTTTCCATTTGACGTTGGACTGGAGGGGGTACATACTCCTCTTCGAACGCGGCACGAAAAGTCATCCACGAGATCACCTCCTCTCCGTGATCAAATTGGAGAGATCGTCGATGCACGTCCCACCAATCGTGTGCGTTGAGGCAGAGCTGTAGTTGCGCGCAGGAGACGCGCTTATCTTCGGGGACCTCTAACAGAGCGAAGTGATCTTCAAGTTCGTCCAACCAATCTAGAGCTACGACTGGGTCCTCAGTCCCGTTGAATGGGGTGTTGCAGACTTTCTTGAAGTGGCCAAAGTCGAAGGTAGTCATGTCCCTCGTCCTTGGTATTTGCGGCGTCTCTACTTCAAGCACGGGCTGTTCCACCGGAGTCGCTGGAGTTGCCGCGGACTGGTTGGATGCCAAAGTCTGAACGATTTGCTGCAGGGTATCTACCTGCTTTTGTTGGACTGAGAATCGTGCTTCTATATTGTCTTGAAACTTGAGCTGACTCTCTTCCGCCCGCTTCTCGGCCCGTTCATAGCGAGCCTCGTCCCTTTGTTGGTTTGCCTCCAACATCTGCAACATTCGTTGGACGGGATCGATGCTTGGCACGGCTCGCTGGCTCTTTGAACTTCCCGAAGTATCCGAACTACTTTCTTGGCCTTGTATTTCGTCCGGGGTTTGCGCTACAGATTGTGCTGGAGTCATTCCTTCAAAAGAAGGTAAATTACATTAGGATCATAATGTATTATGGACTTATTGCATGAACGTATCTCATTTTGGCCTAGCGAGTTCAAGAGTTCGCACAGGAATTTTGATCGTTAAAGGAACTTTTCCAGCACGAAGTCTAAGGAACTTTGAATCTGTGCTCTGATACCACTATGTCACGACCCAATTCCGTAGAATCACTTGAGGCGTCCCCCGAATCGTGACCGCCGTGCGGGCCTGGAGTTGCGCCCGCACAAGGCTTTAATGATTTGCATAGCAAGCACATATTCAGAGTATGTAGATAAATTGAAACACAGATTTGAAACATAGAAAAGTTTTCTTTATTGATAATGAACATCTATTACAAACTCCTGAACGAGTCAGCTAATATGCCGAATGGCTTACAAAAGGGTTGACTCAAAATGAGATAGCAGTCATGTATATTACATCCTTTTATAAACTCAAAACGATAAAGACCTCCAGGCTGGAGGATCGCTTTGCCATGGAGCTGCATTTGTGTATGAAGAGTTGCAGCTTCGGACTTCAAAAGGCTTCGAGGCGCGGTGAAGATGCACTAACAGCTGGACTGGATCGGGAAGACGACTTCGGTTCCTCGCTCGGTTCGCCTTGGTACGGAGAACCTGTTTCAACGAGGGTCAGCATATCGAAACATGCTGGTGAAGGCGAGCTAGCCTGACTATACCAATCAATACGTTGTTTAATGAAGCATACATATTTGTGGGTTTCTATCTTGCCTTAGTTCATTTACAAGTAAGCAGCATATAGAATTTACTGAAACGAACGTGCCACCGTTAGGTGGATTTTACCTGCCCGTCTGAATTACCTGCACAATACTTACCATGCCTTCCCTGCCACGAAGACACAAGTTAGTATGCAACAGGTTTAAATATACACGATGATCACTGGCATGGTTGCCATAATGGACGTAGCCGGGGACAAGGATAGCATGCTACGAGAGAACACGATTGCGCTGCAAGCTATCCGGTCCCGAACACGAAGACTACACACGAGTTCCGCCCGGATCGGATCGGTGCCAGTGCCCCAGCGACCGTCCGCAGAACCAATACCTTGTGCACAAGTTGTCCATGATCAAACACGATGAACAAGTTAACAGTCATGCATTTGAGGCAACACGAGTGCAAGAACACGAGTACACGACAAGCAGTATTGCATAATTTATTTTGTATAGCCTCCCTGAACAATTATGCATATACAAGATGTGTTCTATACTTAGTACATTTTATAGAATATTTGCACGAACAAGCATACGATAAGGCAACAGTTCACAGGTTTGATTGACAAGCATAATAACCAAGTATATTTGTCTTTTATCTTGGTTTCTTTTATTATTACTTGGTATCGTTTGATCGGGGCATAGAAGAGTACAGATTTATTAGCTGTGAAGCTTGGAAGCAGGACTAGCTAATCGGGTTGGTAGCCACTCACTTAGATTTTGGAAAGAAGAAGGAAAGAGGCGCTTCACGACTCCGCTCGCAAGCCACCTACTGCTCGTTCACCTGCACACGAACAGCTCGATTAATCCTTCTTTCTCTCTTTCTAAGTCTCGGAATAGAAGTGCAAGTCAATGAACGAAAACAATGTAAACCATCAAAACCGTTCAAGAAAACAAGCAAGTCCCAAAACTAACTCAAAGCACGAAAGCAACAAGCGACATCGAAAATTGAGGCAATAAAAGATAGCAGCGGAGAGGTCCCTCCTGACTCTGCCGCTAAGCCGATCCCTGGGGCGCAGTCCACTGAATATGGGAATCGATTCCGAAGAAACAAATCCATAACGAGGACGAGTTCTTAATTCAATCTATCTCGATCGAACGATACCGACTTATGTTTCTTAGCCGCGCTCTCCGCATCGGGAGAACGGGGCGCTACACATCAGTCCGTCGGTTCTGGTGCCTCCCATCATAGGAAGACCATTCTTGCTGTACGTTCGAGCAATGGATCATTCTCTAGGAGCTCTTCTCGCGCAGAAGAACGATGTGGGGCATGAACAGGCTATCTACTAACTCAGCAGGATGATGGTCGGAGCCGAACACCGGTACAACCCAGTGGAGAAGGAATGCTTGGCTCTGATGTTCGCTATCCAGAAGACGCGGCACTATGTCACCGGCTAGACTATCCATATTATCTCCAGGATCAACCCTCTTCGAGTACTGATGAGCAAGCTAAGTGTTCTTCATTCCCGGCTCGCAACTTGGGCGATGTTGTTAACACCATATGACATGGTATACGTCCCGCAGAAGTCCATCAAAGGCCAAGCGCTGGCCGACTTTCTAGCTGCTCATCCGATCCCGGAGGCCTCCAAATTATACGAAGACATTCCCGACGAAGTTGCAGAATGTAATTCCGCAATAGAAAGTGACGTATGGCAACTGTTCTTCGACGGCGCCTCCAGGACTGGTCCCCAGGGAAACGTGGTTTCAGGGGTAGGAATCGTCCTGGTCACTCCTGATAAACTCGTCATCTACCGAGCATATTCTCTTAACGAACCATGTTCCAATAATGTGGCAGAATATAACGCTCTGTTAATCGGGCTCCAAGTCGCTAAAGAGCTGGGGGTCGAGTCCCTGGAAGCTTTCGGTGATTCTCTGCTTATCGTCAATCAAGTCAGGGGAATATATGAAGTCCAGAATCAAGACCTCATCCCCTATCACCAAACAACGGTCGAGATAGCCATGACATTCAAAGGGTTCTTCCTAGATCATGTACCTCAATCTCAGAACCTGGAAGCTGATGCCCTAGCCAGTCTAGCTGCGTATTTAGCCACTCCTATAAGAAGGCAGGATTCGGTAATCCTTCTTAACAGAGATTTATTCTGCGTGAAGAACAACTTTCACATAGAACGCAGCTACGCTGTGAACACGAATCCCCATAGAAGAGACTGGAGAAGTTCCTTCATAGATTTCGTCGCATACGAAATCTTGTCGGAGGACCCCAAAGAAGCAGTATTCGTCAAAAGACGATCATTACGCTTCTACTTCGATGCATCTTCACAATGCCTATATCGCCGGACCTACGACGGACTGCTATTAAGATGTCTCTCTGACGACGAAGCACAGCAGATTATCCGGGAAGCTCACGACGGCGTATGCGGAGCGCATCAGCCCGGTCCTAAGCTACAGGATCGTATCAGGAGAATGGGCTATTACTGGCCCACTATGATCACAGACGCGATCAACTATGCAAGGCAATGCAGAGCCTGTCAGGTTCATGCAGACTTTATACATCAACCGTCTGAATATCTACATCCTACGGTTGCATCCTGGCCTTTTGAGGCATGGGGTATGGATATCATTGGTCCTATTCACCCGTCTTCTTCCAGAGGTCACCGGTTCATACTGGCCATCACAGATTACTTCTCCAAATGGGCAGAGGCGATCCCTCTTCCTGAGGTAAAGGCGTCTGACGTAATCAGCTTCATCAAGCATCACGTCATTTATCTCTTTGGGATTCTCCGAAGGATAATCCATGACAATGGGCCTCAGTTCATCAGCCAAGCGTTTCATCGATTTTGCGATAAAAATTGAATACATAATATTGCCTTTACGGCATATTATCCAGCTGCTAATGGTTTGGCGGAAGCTTTCAACAAAACCATTATCAAACTATTAAAGAAGTTCGTCTCTTCAAACAAAAGAGACTGGAATGAGAAGCTGGGCGAATGTCTCTGGGCATACCGCACAATGGTACAGACACCGACAGGTTGTACCCCATTTTTACTAGTCTACGGGAGCGAAGCAGTTCTTCCCATTGAAATCCAGATCCCGTCGCTCAGGATAGCCGTGGCTAATGAGCTGACCCAAGAAAAGAATGACCTGTTAAGGCTTCAAGAGCTAGAAGGATTAGACGAGAAACGGCTCCAAGCTCAACAGCGCATCGCGCTCTACCAAGCACGCATTTTCAGAGCTTTCAATCATAAAGTAAAGGAAAGAGTGTTCAAAGTCGGCGAGCTAGTTTTAGCCGTAAGAAGGCCAATGATTCTTACTCACAGGAGTAAAGGCAAATTCCAGTCCAAGTGGGAAGGCCCTTATGTGATCGAGACAATATTCTCGAACGGCGCTTACAGGTTAGCCCAGCCTAATAGAGACCTGTTAATGGCTCCTATCAACGGTAAATTCCTGAAGAGGTACTATGCTTAACCTTCTCTACTCAAGAGGAATATAGCGAGAATCTCAAAGTCTGACCAAACTACTTCCAGAACAAAACTAGTTAGGTCATATTCTATCATGTCCATGTGACCTCTGAATAGATATGTCCTGCTAAAAGTTTATCGAGAGTCTATCACGTCCATACTACCTCTGATATCACTCTCGCCCAAACCTGTTATTTACATTCTGAAATGATGGGTCCACAAAGTCAGAAAAGATTCGCTTAATTTATTCTCGGAAAGAGCAGAATTACATAGGGGAAGCAAAAAGAAGAAAGGCCACATCATTGTGGGGGAGCGGTCAGATCGCGAATCAGCTTCGCCAGTGCAGCCACCCTCTCATCCCTGGAAACCAAGGCATCAGCGCGGGCCTATTCCTGCCGTGCCTCGGGATTGTTCGTAAAGGACAGTTCGACCTTTGCCCGAAGAGAGCCAGCTCGGGCAGCTTCTGTACGCTCTAGGTCTCGTAGCGCTGTGCTCAGTCGACTAGTCGCTACGTCTAGACCTGCCAACGACTGAGAGGCCCACTCCTCTGCCAGAGCGAGTTTCTCCTTCAACTTGCGAACCCTCGCTACATTTCCTTCGTGCTCGGATTGGCACTTTGTCTGAAGAGCAAGAGCCTCCTCCAAGATAGCTTTTCTTTTATCCATCTCCAGCTTATGTGCTTTGATGGAGTTATTTAGGCTCTCCAGCTGTTTGGTAAGCCGCGCAGTCATGGAGTCGTATCTGGCCTGGACCTCAGCTTCAAAACTGCCCCAAGTCAGCTGCAAGTATTCGTTAATAGGTTGCTCCAACCCATTAACCATCGCCTCCAGGGCGTCAGCTACCCCAGAATCGCCAAACTCCCTGACCGCCCCAATCGAAAACTGGGAAGCCTTCTTCAGACGCTCAAAATCCAGATTCTTCGCCAACACCATGGATATCAGCATTTTTAGACTGGTGTAAAAGAGACTGGTATACAGCTCGGTCAGCGCAACTAGATCTGGTTGAACGCCAGGAGTGGCCGCAATATTGGCGAGTTCTCCTCCAAGAATGATTACAGACGAGGTAACCACAGCCGCCGTCTCGACGGGTGGTGCGACCGAAGAAGGTGCGACAACGACGGTCGAAGTCATCGGCATACTCGCAAGAGGCGAGGTCACAATAACGGGTTCGTCCTCCTGTGGAGGTGACGAAACTACTCCAGGCGAGCTGGCCCCCGAAGGTATTTCCTCCTCGAAGTCGAACGCCTCCGTATCATCGTCAGGAGCCCGAGCAGAGCCAGAAGGCGCTTCAGCGCTATACTTCCCGTGGACGCCATCCCCTGAGAAGAGGACAAGAAAGTTGATATCAATATGATAGTAATTTTTCTAAGAGGAGACATAAAGATGACCTTTACCCGTAGCCAACGGTATATATATCGTGTCTGCAGCCGATGTAGCTATATCACGCCTTAATGACGCAATACGAACTGTCATACCTGGAGAAGGAGGTGGGCCAACCGACATCGCCAGGAGCTCTACTAAGCCTGCACCAAGACGCGGTCGGGGTTCGTCAGCTGGAACCTCGCTGGTCATGCTCACGGACGCGGCAGGAGTTTCATCCGTTGCCGGTCTAGGGAAAGATTCTCCCATTTGCCTCGGCCACGCAGGCGATTTCATTCCACTACCGGAGGCAGTGGCAACAACGGCAGCCTCAAGCAGGAGTTCTCCGGTTTTGCCAGCAGAAACTGAGGGTCCCTCTCCGAGAGGCGGGGAACCTCCAGTCAAAGAGACATCCCCAACAGGAGAGACAGCAGGTTCCTCTCTAGGAGCCTCAATGCCAGGAATCCGGAGAGGGCGATTAACCGTCTTCTTCTTCCTCTTGCGAGGGGAAGTCTGCTTCGAAGCAGGAGCCCTTCGCTTCCCAGAGACCGCCAAAGCCCCCGCAGGAGGAGGCACTTCACACCTCGGCACCGACACCAGAGGTTCATCCGGAGTGACGGACTCCTCACCCTCGTCAGATGAAACCGAGGGGACTTCGATTCTTCCCCCAGGCTTAGGAGAAGGCACCCTAAAGCTTCCACGTATGTCAAAATTGTGATGGAAGGTGTTGATCGCCACGTAAAACTGAGCGTACGAATGGAGGATCCGCAGCTCCGTGGAGAGGGTGACGACCGGCACGATGAAGATCGCTCCCGTGCAGCCCATGATAAAATACCGCCATTCTCTCGCTCCATCAATGAGTCCTCCCCTGGACCTGAAGCTGGTGACGGCATTGCCCACGTGCAGCTGATCGTACCCAAACTGCCTGGCGAACCGACTGGGCAAGTAAGGCTCGAAGAAGCAATGATCTTCGCTTATGTACAGCAAATAGGAGGGTCTAATGCAGACCAGCCAATTAAAAGCTTTCGGAGAAAGATTGGTCTTCTCTCCACCTAAATCCTCAAGCCTAATCCCCGACTGATTGTGATGCACAGAGGGGACAGTACAGAGGAGCTTCCAGCAATGACCGAGGCTCAGCACCAGCCGACAGTCTAAGACTGTGTTCATATTCCAGAGGGAGTCCTTATAGTTCAGCAAGAAACTACCCCCCGTGCTACTACCAGGGCCGGAAGACATCACCCTGGGGTTGTGGAGGATTAACCATCCCATCAAGTACAGGTATGGTAACTCTACCCGGGGAAAGCTATCATGCCGAGCTTTATCAACGAGCAGTTCGTCAGTCATGGCTCTCAGGCCAGCCTGTATGCGGCACACCATGGCAGGGAGCAAGCCCAGTCTTGCCCCGAACACCAGACGAACGACGGGCCATAGGATATTCCGGTGAATGCGGTCCACGGACGCGATGTCGGGCACCACTACTCAACGCAGTCATAGGAAGAGAAAGCCAGCCAGCTTGGCTTCCTCAGACAAAGGCCTGCGGCAGCGCCTCAAGTAACTATAGGCCTTAGTGCCTTCAGGGTACTTTCCTACCCCGTCATTGAGAAACTGATCTAGAGCTTTAACCTCCTCCATAAGATCCTCGACGACCTGGGCACTAAGCACGCCCAAACAGTTCACGGGCTCGTTCTTGCCCCCCAAAACTTTCTCCGACTTAACGGCCCTGGCCCGATGGAAGAAGAGGTAGGACATCCACTTAGTGGTGTGAGCCAAATTAGAAGGCTCATTATAAAAAGCAGTGCACGCGAAATAGTGGCACATCAGCTCCTGATACACCTCCACAACCCGAGGGTCCGAGTCCTCCAACTCCCAGTTGGTGGGAACATACTCTTCATACGGGGTATCCTCTATCGGCAGTCTCGAGATCGCTGCCATTTCGTGGAGGGCCAACCCCAACTCCCCCAGTGGAGTGGCGAAGGTCCCGGTAAGCAAAATGTATCGCTCTATCAGTGCCAGAAATAGGTTAGGGTTGGGAGGCAACCCAACACTCGTCGCGCTCACGGCAGCATTCAGTCCGATGACCTCCAGCTCTCTTCGAAAATATTTCAAAGCCCAGTCAACTAGGCAAGTCCATCGGAGGTTTGCTGGGGTGATCCACCCGTTGCACCGAGGATTCTCCTTGGGGTATACCCCCCCCCCTCGCACCATGAAGTCGTTGCAGAAAGTCGGCAATTGGACCGGCTGGATCACTGAACTATCTTCACTCGGAATGCTGCCCGGGCACAGTCCCCTAAACAACGTCACGACGCCAGAAGGGCGGCTGACAAACGACCCCTGGTCAGCTCCTTTCAGATAAAAGATCTTCCCCGGCTTGCCGTGAAGATCGGGAGTCAGCGTCCACGACATCCTCTTGGGATGTGTGGCATGGAAGAAAGCCGAGATGGGATAATCTCTCGGCATCTTTGGCGGATACAAGACCACACTCTTGGCGAGAAAAACCCAGGGTTCTCTCTTGGGCTTCGTCTGGGACTGTTTGTCTATCATATCCCCAAAGAGAAAGGCCGGCTTGATGTACTGGTCCCCGTCTATGTACGTCAGGGGCTCTCCGTTAATCATGTTCAGCAATGTCCGCTCGCCCTGAGCCAATATCAAGATTCCCCTCCCTTCAAGATACTGGGGTCCAGAGATAGGAAATGTCACGTGCGACAGATCCTCCAGGTAGTTCGAGTGCAGCATCCCGGCAGCGGAACCCATCAACTCGACCAGTGGAGACTCATGCAAGTTAACTGCGAAAGTGCAAGAAAAACACGTCATTACAAATCTTGTAACACAAAGACCAAGAAACGACAGTCTGTGCTTTATGCCAAGACTGTACAAAATTTGGTCATTTTACGCCAAAAGTCACATCCTGAAGCGTAATTGGCGGTATACAGTCCGTGCTTCACGCCAGACTGCCAAAATTCTAGTTATTATACCGGAGGTCCCATCCAAAGAGTAAAACTAAAATTTTATAGTATACACCAAGTTTTCGGCAGTCAGAGCTTTTACGCTCAAAACTGCGAAAACATGGAGTTCTTTACGCTGGCACATTAGAAATGTGGGCGTAAAAGATAAAAACATCTCCGTGCGTCATCTTCCTCAAAGAGGCTATCAGCACAGGAGATGACCTAGCGCGGTCACGTTCAACGTGTGCGAAGGATTTTTTGTCGTTCTTTATCATCCCAAAGGCTATACCTCTAAGGCCGGGTGCGCTACTCGTCGGCAGGATGCTTCGCTCGGAAGGAAGTTCACCTTGCCCGACCGAAGACTCTCTCGCTGGGGCAGAGGAACGAGAAGAAGAGCCTATACTCTTTCCCTTGGTGGAGGGGGTTTGTTTTGGCGCTATTTCTGAAAACTCGGAGTGCTCGGAGAAAGAACGAGGGGAAAAACTCAAACAATCGAAGGCTCTCTTTCGCAGAAGATGGATAAAAAGTTTTTCTCTCAAAAGCTTGCGATATATATAGAGTTTGGGTCGACTCCTCGAATCCTCAGATGGGCTCCTCGAAACCCCAACCAAATCTCACAAATTAAATATTTGGTTATGATTGGGTACTACGTCAGCCTACTACTCTCGAAAGACGGACAGTCAGCAAATTCGAAGAGTTTTTTGTGCAAAAGTAGGTCAGCGGTTCCTATGCTAAAGAGCTTTCTACGCTCGACGGCAACAGATCTACGGTTTTACACTCGCAAGCTATCAGTCTATGGTTTTATGCCCGGATGCCTTTGTGCTCGGTAGCTTTTACGCTCGAGAGGCTACAAACCTACGACTTCACGCTCAGCAGCTCCGAATCTACGATCTCACGCTCGGTGGCTTTCTACGCTCAATAGACTACGAACTCAGGATTCTCAGCTCATCTACACTACGGATCTCTGACTTTCTGCATATCCGAACAGCAAGGCGGTCAATTACAGGAGTTCACACAGAAGATACTCCTTCTTGACCTCAACATATCCCGAGTACCCGAAGCATACAGAGTTCAAGCATTGAGAAATAACTCTTTTTGGGTCGAATTGGAGGATCATCTAGACTCCAGTCTGAATATCTCGTCTATCAAGATGGCAACTCAGTTTGACAGCCATTTTTCGACCCTGTTCCAAGGGATTTTTGAGAAATTATTCTTGAAGACGAAGTCTGAACAAAAATTTTGTTCATCAGAAGTAAAAACAACAGTTCAGAGCTCTATGCGGTTCCTCAGTCCTAGCAACAGGACAGTTCTAAATGTTCAAAATGCTCAACAGCGTTCTATGGACTATTCGCTATGCATAAAGGACAAGACCTAGCACTCTTTCTAAACAGAGTCAGCGTAAAGAATCAGACGTGTCGAAGCTACACATATTCAGACTTCACAGCAATGTATGGTAAAACGATCATATGCACGGAAGCAAGACAATTTTATTAAAGATTAAAGTCATGATTACATATGAGAAAAATCCAATCTACAAGGGTTTTTTCTTCATTTTCATGATTACATATGAGGAAAACTCCATCTACAAAGGATTTCCCCATCGTCGTCTGAAGATCGCCCAGAAGCTGTTCTGACAGGTTCTCGCATGGGCGTAATTCTTCATCCATCTTCTCCAACAGTTAGTCAGTTCCAGCAAACTGACTGACATGGCAATGATCAACGGCGGGAGAATACAGAGTTGGGGCTTGCATAAATTATGCAGATCCCATGCTCCGTGCGCCGTGACAGATTGAGTTGAGATATTTCACCCAACTCAATGCCCGAGGTCAGAGCTAGTTGCTGCTCTCACTCCCGGAGGTAACTGGAGAAGGCGCCACTTGCAAGCAGTGTGGTCTAATATGACCCTTCCCTTCTCCTGGAAAAACCATCATACAAAGTTGCTGATTATCCCGAGCAAGGGAGGCTAAGATATCCTTCCATGATCCATCATTGCAGTGGACACTTGCTCGAAGACGCCGTCTTTTTTGGCTCCTTACACGCTGGAAGAACATGATCTCCTTCTTCCTCAGATCGACCCGACGAACTCCGGCGATCATCTCTGCATGGTAATGGGAATATGGGGAGAACAGGTTAACTCCCCCAGCCTTTTTATAGGCGAAAGAGGTTACACCGGTCCTCAATAAATCCGCCATAAAGTCAGCATCGACCGTTTCAACGCTCCATTCAGAAACGTTTCGAGTCACGAGCAGCGGTTCATGCTTCATTCAAAGCGTTCCAAATTTCGAGGAATTTGAAAGCTTTGAAGGGGTTCTTGTAGAAACATAAAAAATATGCCGGATGACTATACGCGGCATATTGGTGCAGAGCAGCGTAAGCAGAAGCCTTCAGAGCCATCAAGCGTGCAACAGAGCTCTTTCTGCTAAAACGTAGCGTGAAATATGAAAGCTCAAAGGATCATCCGCGTAAGGCAGTACGTCCAAGCCGCTTCAGCGTAAACAGGGTGCGCCATCGCCTCCAGGGCGTAAAACTCATCCTCTTTCAGACGCAGCATTGAGGTGTACAAGAGACGCTTCGTATTCTCCGAAGTGAACCTGTCAGACCCTGCAATGAAGATCCTGCAATGAACCTGACGTCTGGACTTCTGACAAAGGGATATGGCTCGACTACCCAGACGACGGCTATAATGATGACACAGCACTGCGACCCAGGCTGTCAAATACCGCCATCCCCTTTGCGTAAACTGCTTTTACAAGCACGAAGGGATACGCTGCCTTATTTCACACAGGCAGATACGAGCTATTTACGTTCTTCAGTAGACAAACCGCCTGCCACGTCAAAAGGTGCACTCCGTACGGGGTCGAGGTACGTCTCTACATCTAATGCACAGAGCGGTGACAGTTTCTGAAGGCACGTCTCTGCGACTGATGCGCAGAAGGGGTTGCAGACCTTCAAAGACACGCCTCCACATTTAATGCACAGGATGGTGGCAAATCTCGGCATTTAATGCAAGAGATTTGATTATATCTTCAAAAGACGTAATTCCGGCTAAGACGTCCCCATCAGCACTCTGTCACGGTACGCAACGGCTTCTACGCCCATCCAGCTCCTACGCCTGCTCGGCCTCTATGACCACTCGGCTTCTACGCCTACTCGACTTCTACGCCTACTCGGCTTCTACGCCTACTCGGCTTCTACGCTTGCTCGGCTTCAACGCCCATTCGGCTTCCACGCCTGCTCGGCTTCAACGCCCATTCGGCTTCCATGCCTGCTCGGCCTCTATGACCACTCGGCTTCTACGCCTATTCGGCTCCTACGCCTATTCGGCTTCTATGTCGGTTTGATAACTATTTGGCTTCTATGCCATGGTGACAGACATTTGGCTTCTATGCCAAACTCTTCTACACAATGGATACCTACCTACGTGGCTTCTACGCCGTGATCTTCGTAGCGATTATACGCGTTTTGTCCCTTAATTGGACCCGCGTCACACGCTCATTCAAAGGATCATCTATACGCAGGCATTGGTTACTTTAACCGTTGTGTAAAAGGGTGCTGTACTTTCCACTCCTCGGTTTCTACATCGACGGAGTGGTCACTGTCACTAAAACTCTATAAATAGAGACCTCTATCAATGAGGAAAAAGGTCAAAAAATTGGTCAAGAAACCAATATCAGATCCAGGGTCGAAAGATTTGAAGGTCGGAAAATTGGTCAAGAAACCAATAGCAGATCCAAGGTCGAACTTCCAAGAAAGATCGAACCAGAGGTCAAGAGAGAGAGAGAGAAAGAGAGAACCCGGAGCTCAGGCAGAGAGTAGGGATCAACGACTTTGGCATCGTGCATCCACCCTCTTTTGCAACCCTCGAAGCTGCTTCCTGTCTTCTACGGCACTTCTTCAACATCGTGTGGTCCAAGGGATAAAGTGATCGACTGCAGATCAGACACCTATAGCAATATTTACCCAGATTAAATAAATTGTACTTATATATCCTCGTATAGGATCAAATTGTACAAGTTTATTTGTAAACCAAGGAAGGCGGGTTTCGTATAAACCCCATCCTGAATATATTTTTCATTCTTTCGTTTAATACCACAAACAATGTCGTACTCCCTTATCATGGGACGATATTGGAGAAAGAGTTTTGCTAGGGCCAGAGATGTTTGTGGATGCAGCGGAGAAGGTTAAGCTGATTAGAGACAGACTTCGAGTGGCGCAGGACAGACAACGGCATTGGGCCGATAGTCACCGGAGACCTTTGGAGTTTGAGGTATAGTTTTAGATTTTTGTTTTGTGCTTGATATTTGTTGTTTGTTATAGACTAAGTTCGTAATATTGTATTTTGTCCTAGGTCGGTGGTTTGGTGTTTCTGAAGATTTTTTCGACACGAGGCACGATTCATTTCGGTGGAGGCGGGAATCTTAGTCCGTAATTCATCAGAACTTTCAGTATTCTCGAGAGGGTCAGTGCAGTTGCTTACAAACTAGACTTGCCACCTGCATTGGAGGGAGTGCATAACGTATTTTACGTGTCACAGTTGAGACAGAACATGGCGGATCCTAGTCATGTGTTGGATCAATCAGAGATAGAGGTAGGCCCTACTCTTAGCTATCCATAGCAGCCAATTGAGATTCTAGATCAGAGAGAGAAGGTGTTGAGGAACCAGACTATTCCCTTAGTATGCGTCGCATGGAGGCATCACTCTCCGGGGGAGTCTACCTGGGAGAGAGAGGATGAAATGCGAGAGCGTTACCCATATTTATTTCTGTCTTGAGGTATGTTCTTTCCTGGTTCTGTTCTATTCTATTATGTTCTGTTTTTGTTTTCTGGGGGTAGTTTCGTCTTTGAATTTAGAGGACAAAATTATTTTTAGGGGGGTAGACTTGTCACTACCATATTATCTAGGAAAGAGTATTTTGGTCATTTTATATTTAATTAAATATTGTACATATTGTATATTTATTTATTGTATTATTTAATTATTGTTAGATGTTAGTTTATTGTTTTAGACTTATTTCAGTGGACCTAACTAGTTTAGATTAGATCCATCGACCAACATATAATTCTAGTTAGAATTGAGCACAATAGCAAGTCCATTCATTAGGAGAAAGATTAATTAAGTTAAACCAATTAGACTAGAACCTTCCTTCCTTAATTATTTCTTCATAAAAAGTCTCAAAGGGTATTTTAGACATTACATAGTAGCTTGAGGAGGGAGAATAGTGGTCGGCCATATAAAATGGTGGAAGTTTCTCTCTCTTCATTTGTCCATTTTAAATCTAGATCTAGAATTTTCTCTTCCAAATTTCTTCATTCCCACATCAAATTCCACCCAAATTTTTTTCTAATTCCTTCACAAATCATCATTAGAGGATATTAGAGCAAGGATCTACAAAGAGGAAGCAAGGATCTACAAGGAGGAGCAAGGATCTACAAGTTGGAGGCTCTTTCCACTCAAATTGGAGGTTTCATTGGAAATTCATCTTCCAATGGGTACAATTCAATTTTTTCTTTAATTAGACTCTAAATATGTGTTTTAATTATTAGAAAGTACCCAATATGCTATGGCTACCCATAAGAATTGGAAATAGGTTCACAGGAGGCCTATGGAGAAAGTTATGTGTTATTTTGTGTCAATTTTGGGGGAATTCCGAGATTGACACATCTTTTGTTTGTCAGTTGGTCAATTAGACCAAATTGATATGTGTTTGATTGTGTGTGGCTAGTGTCGTGTCAACAATTAGGAGATACGGGTTGATTTGGGGGCTTTCCTCCGATACGGAGATTTGAGCATGTCATATTTTGACACGGACACGTAAATGTGTAGTTAGATCTTCGTATTGTTCATAATTATTATTTTAGACTTGTTCGTGTCCTTTGGGGTATATTTGGTGGTGTGGTAGACTCATATCGCAAGCGTATCATAGATCTAGTATTATACGGGTGCGATACACTCCATGTGTTTGTTTTATTGTATTTTATATTCAATTTGCCTTGGTAATAGCTATTAGAATGTTATATTTATCATAGTTGTATGAGATATATGTATATGTATATTTATGTATATGTCTATGTTTCTTTTTTGAGGTATTTATGGCCATAAGAGATAGGGGTTCATATGCTTTACTAGTATGGTTGTTATATATATATATACTCCTCCTCATACATACATATATGTAACTCTATATATATATATATATATATATATATATATATATATATATATATATATATATATATATATATATAAGTACTAGTTAGTATTGGTTAGTGGTATTTCTATATCACCTTGAGATACACCAAGGTAATGAGAGTGAGGTATCTTGGACACGGATATTAAATATCAAGGGGTATAATAGGATATTAGTTTTGTATAATATTGTCATAAGTTTAAATACATATTAATGTATAGTGAGGTGTATGGGTATTAGTTATATATTAGATATTGAATTACCTCGTGATACCAAGGTAATGTCAAGGTATTGGGTTTTATTCAAGGTATTGGGTTTGAACATCAAGATGGAGTATAGGTGGTGTGATACCGCTTTTGGTTCAAAGCCAAGTTATCCACTTAGCATTAGTTTAGTTAGGAGTATTATATATTATTGTTTGTATACATATTATAATATTTTCATATCTACTAAATTGCGTATCTTAGGATACGATATCTTATTGATTTTCTAGTATCCTAATATAGCTAGTATGGCCTAGTTACATATAGTATGGACCAATATCCTAGATATAGACTCATGCAACCTAGAAATAGCTAGTTTGACCAAGTTTGACTAGTTTGGCCTAGAAGTTGACTAGTTTAACTTATTTAATATTCCATATTTAGGTCTTCGAGGCACCATACCGGATATCTTTCATATTGTTTATCAGATTTCAGGCGAGTATATTCTCTGATAGTTTCCTATTTATGATATCCTCTATGTTCCTTGTATCCAATATAGATATCCTTGATTTTTTGACACGATGGTCATACAGATTGGTATATCCGGATCTCGTCATGAGATATTATTTCTTGGTATGTATGGTGTATCTTATGGAAGCCTTGTTTTCTTGTTCTTCTTGTACATGTACAGATATTGATTCTTGGGGAGACTAGCTACCTACCCAGTGAATCTCGTGTCATAACATACTATGGTTGGATCTACTATACCAGTCGGGGGCGGGGAGTATTTAGTGTAGATATGTGATTATACCCTCATTGTGCATGTCTTGTTCCTTGTGAGTGTTGATCATACACTGCACGTATGATTAACCAGGCCATAATCCTTGTGCAAGTTCCCAAGCCGATCACATGTTAAAGCTGGTACTCACTCACTTAGTAGTAGTATTTTTTATTTATTTCTATATTGCTCATTCTTGTATTTATTTTTAGTATTTCTTTTATTGCATATCTCTTGTATCTGTATATTGCATTTTGTATATTCACTCTATTTACTGTTATATAGTTTATATCATTTATTATAACTACTGTTCGAGATGTACTTTGCTCCTTTCCTGACTGGATATATTTTTTTCAGATGACACTGAGGAGTGGTACCCCCACTCACTATGGGCCTCAGGATGTAGTTGGCTTAGAGCCAGAGACCTTAACTCAGGAGGGTCTTATTCCGACTGAGATAGATGACCCAGGACTTGTAGCTCAGTAGTTAGATTCTATTTATACTAGATTTGTCTCCAGCTCTGTTATTAGTATTTTTTTGACTCATTAGATATTATTTTGTCTTGTGAGTTGTATTCTTGACTCTTCCGTTCTTTTATCATATTCATGTGATTATTCTATTTTATAGATATGTGATTGAGTATTCATTTTACATTGGTGGCATATTTATATTAATTGTTAGATAGATAGATTACCCAAACAGCATTCTATTGCCGATTATGTGGCGTAGGCTGGGCGTTGTTCAATACTTACATCCCTACACTAGGTGCGGATTGTGACAATGCTGCTAATAATAAAGCACTAACTACTCCTTATAAAATTAAAGATGTAAATATTTGTAAGGATGATCTTTGCATTCCCTTACATCTAATAATTAAAAAGAAAATATCTCAGCATGTCATTTTAGGAACTCCCTTTCTAGAAAAACTTATGCATATAAATAAGATAAATAAAGAATGAATTACAACAAGTTATAAAGGCAAAAGAATAACTTTTGAATTTATAACTAATCCATTTGTTAAGATTCTCAATGAAGTCACTCTAAAGGAGAATCAGATTACTTTTTTAAAAGAAGAAATTGCTCAGGTAAATATAACCCAGCAATTAAAGCAGTTAGAAATTCAACAGAAAATTAAACAAGTCGAAGAAGGCTTTAAGCTACACACTTGTAGCAATTTCCCTAATACTTTCTGGGATAGAAAACAACATATAGTTTCTCTTCCATAAGAAAAATCCTTTAATGAAAGGAATATTTCGTCTATGGCAAGAACTGTCAAATGAATCAAGAATATCTTGAATTATATAAAAAAAAAATCCAAGATTTATTGGATAAAAAACTAATTCGCAAATCATACTCCCAATGGAGTTGTACAGCATTTTATGTTAATAATAATGCTGAGAAAGAACGAGGGGTTCCAAGACTTGTAATTAATTACAAACCTTTAAATAGGATTTTAAAATGGATTAGATATCCAATCCCTAATAAAAGGGATCTACTTAATAGAAGAGCTAAAGCAAGAATACTTGAATATATATATATATATATATATATATATATATATATATATATATATATATAGAGAGAGAGAGAGAGAGAGAGAAACAGAGAGAGCTTACAACCTCTCCCTGGGTTTGCACCCTGATTACCGCCGTTATTGGGGCGCTTGGATGCGTTGTTACCCCTTGTGTTGCTAGGGCACTTGTGATTGAAATTTTGCACAACGCCGGTGCGAACTAGTATCACCTTGTGTTACCAAGGTAATGTTAAGGTAATGGAGTTGACTCAAGGTATTAGAGATGAGTATCAAGAGAGGGGTACAGGTAGTGTGATACCATGTTGGCTCAAAGCCAACTAATATTATCGTGGTAATATAGATATTGGTAATTATACCAGTATAAGGTATACATGTATATACTACCTAGTATTAATAACTAGTGTAAGTATATATTACTATTGGTATCATAAGATAGTTTAATACCTAGTTTCAACTTATGACTTGTATCATATGGATATAAACCCAATAACTTAGATATGAACTCATACAACCTAGAAATAGTTAGTTTGACTAGTTTGACCTAGAGTTGACCTAGTTTGACTGTTTTGACTAAGATTTAGCCTAATGACCTCGATTTGAACTAGTTTAACTAATTTTTATTTTAAACCTTGTATTGATGTAATATTCTATATTTAGGTCTCTGAGGCACGTTCCAGACATCTTTGATATTGTTTACCGAATTCTAGGCGAGTCCATTCTCTGATAGTTTTTCGTTTATGATATCCTCTATGTTTCTTGTATTTAGTATAGATATCCTTGATTTCCTGACACTTTGTTACACGGATTGGTATTCCTGGATCCCTTCATGAGATGGTATTCCAGGTAGTTCCTGGCATATTTCTTGTGCGAGCCCCATTGTTCTTGTACATGTATGGACACTGATTCATGAGAAGATTAGCTCTATTCTCAGAGAATTTTGTGTCATAGCGTGCCATGGTTGGATCCATTATACCAGTCAGGGTGGAGAGTATTTAGTATAGATATATGATCATACCCCCACAGTTCTTATTTTTCTTGCATAGTGTTACTCATACACCGCACGTACGATTAACCAGGCCCGTGGTTCTTGAGAAGTACCCAAGCCGATCAAATGTTGTCACTAGTACTCACTCACTTAGATAGTGGTATCTTTTTATTTCCATATATGATGTTCATACCTCTTGTATGTATTTTCCATATTTTTTTTATTTCAGTATATTCCAGCCATGCTCTATTCATCTGTATATGCTTTCTATTTACTGTTACATAGTTTTTATCATTTATTGGAACTGCTGCTAGAGGTGTACTTTTCTCCAAACCTGACTGGATATATTTTTCATAGATGACATTGAGGAGTGGTATCCTACTTACTACGGGCCTCAGGACATAGTTAATTTAGAGATAGAGACTGTGGCTCAGGAGGGACTCATCCCGGTTGAGGCAGAAGACACTTTACCAGTAGCTTAGTAGATAGGCTTATATTATACTGGATTTGTCTCCAGCTTTTACAGTTAGTAATTTATTATATTTAAGACTCATTGGATATTATATTCTATTTTATGAGTTGTATTTTGACTCTTCGGTTCTTTACATCATATTCGTGTATTGTTCCATCTTATAGTTCTGTGATTGAGTATTCATATTTTATTGGTGGCATTATATATCTTGATGATCATTATTGTTAGATAGTATAGTTTACCCAAATAATGTTCTACTGTCGATGTTGCGACGTAGGCTGGACATCATTCACGTACTCATGCCCCTATACCGGGTACGGGTTATGATAATCATATTCCAATATCATGGCAGAGTACAATGCTCTACTCATCGGTCTCCAATTAGCTAAAGAATTAAACATATAATATCTTGAAGACTATAGAGATTCTAAACTGACAGTCAATAAGATCAGGGAAGAATACAAGGTTAAACATGAAGACCTTATCCCTTATTATCAAGCGATAATCGAACTGGATTTTACTTTCAAAAGATTCTTCATCGATCATGTGCCTTGTTTACAGAATATGAAAGCCGATGCTTTGGCCAGCCTAGCAGCATCATTGGCTATTCCCCTAAAGAGACGACACTCAATTAGGATAACAGGACGAGAATTATTCTGTACAAAAAATAACTTGCACGTTGAACAGAATTACGTCATAACTTTAACTTCTATAGATAAAGATTGGAGAAACCCTTTTATAGACTATGTTGCTTATGGGACTCTTTCAGAATATCCGAAAGAAACCACTTCTATTAAAAGACACTCACTTTAATTCTACTATGATGCCTCATCCAAAATATTATATCTTCATTCTTATGATGGATTGCTACTACATTATCTTTCCAACCCTGACGTGAGACAATCACTCCTTGAGTCTCATGATGGCATCTGTGGAGCACATCAGTCGGATCCTAAATTACAAGACCACCTTAGGAGAATAGGTTATTATTAGCCCACCATGGTGGCAGATTCCGTAGACTACGCCTGTAAATACAAATTATGTCAAATTTAGGATAATTTTATCCACCAACCAGTAGAGTTCTTACACCCTACAGCTACCTCTTGGCCTTTTGAAGCTTAGGGGAATGGATATTATTTGTCCAATCAGCCCTTCTTCTTCTAGAGGACTTCGGTTTATACTTGTAATAACTGATTACTTCTACAAATGGGCAGAAGCAGTCCCTCTTATCGAAGTTAAAACGTCCAACATAATTAACTTTGCCAAACACCATGTTATCTATCGTTTCAGTATTTTCTGGAGGATAATACATGACAACGGGCCACAATTTGCCAGTCAAGCATTCTATCGGTTCTGTGACAAGAATTAGATCCAGAATGTAGCATCTATGGCCTACAATCCAACAACCAAAGGCTTAGCAAAAGCCTTCAACAAGAACATAATCAAACTCCTTAAAAAATTTGTCTCATCCAACAAATGCAATTGGAATGAGAAACTCGGGGAATGTTTATGGTCTTATCGTACGATAGTTCAAACTCTAACTGGTTGTACACCATTCTCTCTGGTCTATGGATGTGAAGTGGCCATTCTACTCAAAATCCAGATACCTTCTCTCAGAATAGCTATTGTTATTGAGCTAACAGTAGAGAATAATGATTGATTACGCCTGCAAGAATTAGAAGCATTGGATGAAAAGCGCCTGCACGTTCAACATCGCATTGAACTATACCAAGCATGCATTTCAAGAGCTTTTAATCGAAAGGTCAAGGAAAGAATATTCCAGGTCGATGAATTTGTCCTTTCAGGGAGAAGATCTATGATCACAACCCATAAGAGCAAAGGCAAATTCCAAGCTAAATGGGAAGGTCCCTACATGGTGGAGATAGTATTCTCCAACGGAACCTACAGGTTTGCTAAGCCTAATAGAGATTTGATAATGATGCCTAACAATGACAAATTTCTCAAGAAGTATTATGTTTAAGCACGATATATTCTTCTCTATCTCCAGTAGATTAAAATAAGATATACAACAGATACATTTTATTTAATCCCCAGCAACTCATAGCCTACACGGCCTCTCAAACTATTACCAATATTCATTTTTGAATAAGACATAGGTAATGGTTCCTTAAAGTTCTCCAGCGGGACAATACTCAGATCCAACGGAACACTCTCGTTTAGATCATCTAAACAATTCTCTGCAGCCAAAATAGTCCATTATTAAAGCCCAATTGTTCTAATGATATCCTATTCATGATCCCTAGTTGGATTGGGAATAATCTCACATGTTTACTCACCAATCAATAAGTGTAAAGTGATTCATGTCCATATTATCTCTGAATCATAATTCATTTATTATCCCTTAAAGGGAGGATAATAGTTCGCCCCTGAACTACTCTTTCTTCTCTTCGCCGGTGGAGTAAACTAGTGAATTATCATGTCCACACCACCTCTGATAGTATTGCATCCTATAAAATTTATCATTTGAACTGAGCACGAGTATGCCTCGAGTGATACATCTACCAAATTCTCCCACAGAATTATCATGCCATATCCATAATACCTCTAAGCAGATATATATATATTCAATGGGTCTCGATTTGAAAGTATCACTAAGGTAAAACAAAATTTCTTTATTGATAAAAAAATGAGGAAAAGACAATGTTGGTCAGAGGATTCCCATGTGTGCGTATTTGTCTGATTGACAGAAAATGTTGCATAGTGTGCATGACCAGACAAGTTATAAAATGCGTGCGACAAACCGCACAGTGCGCACAAAATCCAGTTTTCTATGAATGCACATTTATGCGCGTATCAGTGGGATGGAAAGGAAAAGTCAACATATTCAGTCTTTTCTTGAGCACTTCGACCAAAGTCTTCAGTCAGCAATACGCATACAACACAACAAAGTCAAAACTAAAATTTTATTGATACTTAATCATGATTACATATGATGGAGATCTATCACAGCTAGATTTTTATTCTAAAAATCATGATTATACATATGAAAATCTATTAAATCTGGATATTTATATGATGGGGATCTATCACAGAGCTGTCACCATCTTTGTATGTCGTCTGCTTCTGTTGCAGATGAACTAAGGCACAGAAGAAAAAGGCTCCCCAGTGCAAACCATAGTACATAGAAAATAAATCCATGCTGTGGACGAGGATGTTATACAGTATAGGGCTTGTTTAAATTAGTACGACCCCATTTCTGTCAGACTCGATGGAAGACATGGCGAGTCAAACGGAAGCTATTCTGTTATCGCCATCCAGCACCACCGCTAGAAGCCCCGGTTGGGATTCTAATCCCAACCCTGTAATCAGCATAGGGGCCATGTTAAGAGAATGATTTCAGCAAGCTGGGTATGAAGATAACGAACAGTCTTTAGGTAATTTGTTTGTTCAACGCAAACGACAAAGCCTATAATATTCTTCCATGCTCCATCATACAGAGCTCAGCAGCAACGATCTCTAGACGAGTCTTCCACCCATCATTGAGAAGTGTCTCCTCTTACGTCTTCTCGGCGGACAGCAAACCGATGGATCCATACTGCTACGGTCATCTTCGTAGACTCGTACTTAACAGTGGCTATGCTCAAGTCTCACAGCAAAAAATAGAGATAAGTCTGGGAATGTTGGGTAAAGTTTTGCTTCTATTTATAAGAGAAGACATGCCAAGTAACGTGGGGTGTTAATCCACCAAAAGTGTAACCCCCCCCCCCAATTTTTTTAATTTACAATTTTATATTTCTTTAATCATTGGATATATTAACACCAAAAGTGTAACCCCCCCCCCCCCCAATTTTTTTAATTTACAATTTTATATTTCTTTAATCATTGGATATTGTCTTCTGGTTATCTACTTAGCTAAATAGGAAATAAAATAATGTGATTAAATAACTCGTATAAATATTTATTTATATCTAGAAGTTATAAATGTTTCAGAAAAATAATTTTTGGGTTTGATTTATTTAAATAAAATGTTACAAGTGTTTCTAGAATTATTTTTCTAATACATACTTAATATTTTGATATTTTCAAATGTTCACCTAGTTATCAAAATTCAACTTTAAGTTTTAGAGAATTTTATATACATAATGGTATTATCTATTTTTCTATTATTTAGCAATGTTTTATTTTATTAATTAGTAATTATATTGTTTTGTTAAATAATATTTATTATCTTGCATGTTCCAATTTATAGAATACCTACTTATAATATGCACTATATATGTTTTCTAATTTTTTATATTTTTTTAGGATTTTTGTTATGAATATATGTAGTATTATATACATTTACTTATATATATAAATAGATAAAACCCTAATATATCCCTAAATCAATTCCCTAACCTACCCAGGCTACTCCCCAAACTCGCAGACCACTCCTTTACCGATTATGCCCTCTTCCCATATATATATATATATATATATATATATATATATATATATATATATGGGAAGAGGGAAGGGCCAGTGAAGGAGTGGTCTGCGGCAAAACCTAAACCTTAACCCTATTGGCAAAACCTAAACCCTAATAACCCTACCCCAAAATCTCGACAATGCCCCGACACTGCGCACCACGGCCGACCGCCGGCTGGCCGACCTGAGCCATGCGCAGCGCTGCGACAGTAGAAGCATTTCACAGCGACGAACAACCCAGGTACCCTTGTTTCTCGTCGCTTTTCTCCCTCCTCGTTACACGATTTTTTGAATCAAAAAATCCTATGCGTAGACAACCTAACCCTCTTCAAAACCCATCAGGTGGATTTTGTTTAATTCGCGATGTACGCTAAGAAATTCGAGTTCCAAAACCAAGAAAAATAATAAATTTTTGGGTACATAAACTATCCCGAGGAGTAGTTTTGCAGGTCATTTTTTGGGCCATACATCGAGGAATTTGAAAATCAATTTGAACAGACTTTTAGACAACCTATACGAGATCAAAACCCTATTTTTTTAGTTTTAATTAGATTATTTTATTTGTCAAATGATTATGTTTCCAAAACGACCAAAACTCATATTTTTTAAAACTAAAATTTCGTGATACGGAGTCCGCCATGCCAAATGGGACCACCTCATCGTGTACAATTGTATCGAAAGGCGCATATGGTATTTCCTGACGTGCAAAATTTTACGGAAGTTGATTTGGACGTGTGTGAGCGTCGGAATCAACCCGTATCCGTAAAAGTTTTCCGTATTGATATTTTATAAATTTTCCCATTAGTTGGTGCACGCTCCTCGGAATGCAACAAAACTTGTGCAAATGGATGTGGTATCATGCTGGTCCTGTGACCCAAGTTTCTCACGATTTTGAGACAATTTACCAAACTACCTATTCGCGAGCCCTACGGTTTGACTTGACAAGCAATTTTGTGATTGACTCACCGGAATCCAAAATTGGACATACTATTGAGTTTGTATCATCGTTTAGGATTTGTTTGACCTATAATTTATCACATTTAGAAATCCTTACCCCTGGCACATATTTCGGTGTAAAGTGGACCACATATGGACACTACTTTGGATCAAAATTACTATTTTGCCCTTGTGTTCAAATTGGACAAAAAAGTAGTATTTCTTGACTATCTCACTTATTTTGGCAACGTAGGTAAAGTTTATTTAAGCATCCGAAGACGTTCGTACATCTTCTCCTCCCTTTGCACTACTGTTGACTTGACATACTCACTGCCAGGACATTATCTAAACTCTGCTCGGACACCAGGCAAGATACCTTGCTATATCTACTGTCAGTTTATTTTTATTTCATCATTTTATATTTTTGTTGAATAAATTATTTTCATATAAACTGTGCGTCTAAGCTTGACTTGGGTGCACACGACGGTGTTTGTCGTCTTTCATAGCTTTTATTATTTATATGCATGTTGACTTAGTTTTAGCGGACTACCTCCTATTTGTAGAATATTGTTATATCTCATTGGACCATGACACACACATAACACGATGTTTTATTATAGGGCAGAGACTGTGTACTTGAGTTGTTACCGATAAGAAAGGAATGTGTGACAGTTAGAATATAACTGTTATAATTAGTGTATTAAAGACTCATACAGTTACAATACTGGACATGTTGTGTATACGACTTGGTCAGTATGGGGAGAGGAGGAAGACAAACATTATGCGTATAAGAAAGCCAAATCGGTGGCCTTAGTATCCGGATGGAACTTTGGTGATTATTATATCAGATACCCTCTAACATCGTTGAACGTTACGGATATTTAGAGCATACGACTGTTTTACAGTATATGTATAGGATGTGATGAGAAGCCAATAATCCCACTCATACGCACGAAGGTTGTCTTCTAAATTGCATATTAGATGGTTAGAACACCCTTTGCATATTTATTTATTAACTACAGTTTATATTGCTTATTACTATGTATCTTGTTACATCCCTCTGAGGACCTGGTCATTTCCAGGTATAGACGATCAAGATTATCCGTAGAAGTATGGATCAGGACCTGGCGCATCATTCTCGGTTGAGGAGGTCTTACCCTCTAAGTACCCATGACTACTTCATAGCTGATGGTTCATTTAGCTGATGTTTCTTTATTTGACATTTATTTTATATTGGAGTTCTGACCTCTTCTATCATTTTAGTTGAATTAGTAGATTGGTAGTAGATTTGTCTCCACCCGACTATTATTTCATTTACTACTTCGTGCTTGAGACTTTCTGTTATTTATTTTGATATTCCTTTACTTGTGTCTGTGGATGAGATATAGATGCTTATGACTATATTGACAATATATGTACCACTTATGAATTGTTATTCATAAAACAGCATACATATGTGTTATGGTTTCCATATATTAGAGTTGACATATACATACGGGTGGCATGCTTACGTATTCCTAGACCAACGTATTTTGGGACTGGAGCATGACAAAAAGTACGCACATAAAGGTAAAACAGTATTGACTATTTATAGTGGGTGCACACTCTCATAACCACTCCTAAACTCTATAAAAGAGAAGAATAGACATAGAGAGGAACACACAGACAGATAGAAAGGAAGGGGCTAGAATTTTCAAGTCTTTGAAAATCAAGAGCAAAAAGTGAGAGAAATAAAAGCTTCTCGTGCCGTTGTGCCAGAGCTTTCTTATTGTTCAACTCTCCAAGTTGTTCCCAATATTTTTAAGTCTTTGAAATTCAAAATCAGAGCGAGAGAAATAGAAGCCTCTCGTGCCATTGTGCCAGAGCTTTCTTATTAATCAACTCTCTAAGTTGTTCGCAGCATTCCCTATATTTCTTCGTCTTCGTGTGCAGTTCTCTGTCGTCGTGTGCATTTTTTCATCGTCGAGTGGTCCAAGAAGTAAAGTGATCATCCGTAGATCAGATCTCTACAACTATACTTCTCCAGAATTAATAGTACTTAGATTCCTATTTAGGATCTTTTTATACTTTTCTTTCTTTTCAACAGTTTGTAACACAAAAGTTTCATATAAACTTTTTCTCGCAAACACTGACCTCAACCCATTCAAAGGTATTGAAGCATATTTCTCTAACTTTGTACCATATACACCAGAGTACAAGAAAAAGAAGGCTGATCAAGCTAGTAATGAAGCTGAGAATAGCTCAAATAAATAGCCTTTAATGATCTGAGTCAAAGGACGTACTACTTGTTTGATTCCTTTGAAGCCTCTAGTCATCAACCTGTACAAGTCACCTCCATTGGTCATCAACCTTCGATTCAATGAACAATCGACACTGAAGAATAAGCCACTTGTTATCGACCTTCCTCGTAAAAAGCAACCAATATTAGTAAATCAACCTTTAGTCATCAATCTTGCCAAGCCTCCTGTAAAGGCTGAAGATTCTGCTAACTATGTGGAAGATGGAGAGATCTTGTATTTCATGAATAAAGAAGACATTTGCACTACGTTGATATTGAACCCCTTGCTAAAAAATTCTTAGAGACTCTTCATCTCTACGAACCTCTGTCTATACCCTTGTCATCTCTATTCCAATATAGTTCATTATATGAACAATAAAAGGATGCATACTTCATAGTCCCAGCAAGATAGGACAAGCAACGTCAGATAACTTTTGGTAAGGCTAGAAATAAAAAGTCATGCAAACTAATGATTCTGACGAGGATATTGGGAAGATACAACCATATCGTAACAGCTAACCAACCAAGAACATTATGCAAGGGATGGACTACAACTTAAAATTTGGTTTGGGACTGAATTATGGAAAAGGCAGATGGACTCTTATACGTAACTTCTCTCCAAAAGATAAACCAAAAATATACTACCAGGTTATTGGTCATGGTTTGGGATATGTTACACCACCAACAAGTCCTGAATGTTTAGAATCGGAAGAAGAAACACATTTTTACTCCTCTGACTCATTATTGTGGGATTCTGACGAAAGCATGGGTGACGTATTCAAACCGTCTTTCTCTGCACATATGGTGTCAACTGGCCCAGATAATAATAACATTGAACCATTAGAACTATTCGAGAATGATCCATGGGAACAGAAGATAGATACTCAATGGGAGCTTCGGTTTGAGCAATGTAAGCCACCTACAGAGGATGAAGTAGTCCAAATTAATATAGGAGAATAATCTTCCCCAAGGCCAATCTTTATTAGCAAAAGTCTTCCTAAAAAAGATCAACATGCTTTAATCCAGCTAATAAAGGAGTATATTGATATTTTTGCCTGGAGTTATGAGGATATACCTGGCCTAGATCCTCAAATAGCCACACACAAGCTCAATATTCTTCTGAATGCTAAACCGGTGAGACAGCAGCAACGACGATTCTGCCCAGATATGATGGACACTATTGAAGTAGAAGTCAAAAAACTAATAGCATGTGGCTTCATTCAAGAAGAGCAACATCCCGACTGGATAGACAATGTCATTTTATTCATGAAGAAAAATAAAAAGGTCCGGGTCTGTGTAGATTATCGAGATCTAAACTCGGCATGTCCAAAAGATGAATTTTCTTTTCCCATTATAGATGTCATGATCGATAATACATGTGGCTTTGAACATATGTCCTTCATGGATGGATTCTCAGGGTACAATCAAATCTAGATGTCGCATGATGATAAAAAATATACCTCTTTTCGTACACCACTAGGGGTATACTGCTATACAGTCATGCCCTTCGGCTTAAAAATTGTGGGAGCAACGTATCAACGAGCCATGAGTACAATCCAAAAGCATTTACGAAAAATAGTAGAATGATACATTGATGATATTACTGTCAAGAGTCATCTTAAAGATGACCACCTTCAAGATTTGAAGACTGTGTTCGAATTGATGCGCACCACCAATTGAAGATAAATCCAACTAAATCCTTTCTAGGAGTCTCCAGGGGCAAGTTTCTCTAATTTGTTATAACTTCCAAGGTAATTCATATTAACCCCGATAAAATCAAAGCTATCCTCGAAATGCGGCCTTCACGCAATCTCAAAGAATTTTGTGGTCTGCAAGGCCGACTGACGTACATTAGGAGGTTTATCTCCATTCTCTAGGGACAATGCCGAACATTCACTCAGTTAATGAAGAAAGGCGTATCATTTGTCTGGAATGAAGCATGTCAACAAGCATTCGACGACATCAAACGATATCTCACAAATTTGGCAGTTTTGGTGTCTCCGATCGTTAGGAAACCATTTTTGCTGTATGTTCGAACAATGGATCACTCCTTATGAGCTCTTCTTGCACAGAAGAGTAATGAAGGCCATTAATAGGTGATCTATTATCTCAGTCGCATGATGATCGACGCTGAACATCGATACAATCTAGTAGAAAAAGAATGCATGCCTTGATATTTTTTATTCAAAAGATACGACACTACGTGTCAGGTTGAACCATTCATGTCATATTCAGAGTAAATTTTCTTTGGGTATTGATGACTAAGCCAAGCACACTGAATTCTCGTTTAGCCACATGGGCAATGTTGCTATCACCTTATGACATGGTATATGTCCCGCAAAAAGCAGTAAAGGGTCAAGCGCTAGCTGATTTTCTAGCAGCTCATCCTGTACCGAAAACTTCTAAACTGTACGATGACATCCCAGATAATGTCTTAGAGTCTAATATGGCAATGGAAGATGACACCTGGCAACTATTTTTTGATGGCGCATCAAGAATATGACCCAGGGGCAACATAGTAGCTAGAGTTGGCATAGTCCTAGTATCCCCTGATAAACTACTCATTCATCAAGCATATTCTCTCAGTGAACCATATTCCAATAATGTGGCAGAATACAATGCTCTACTCATTGGTCTCCAATTAGTTAAAGAATTGGACATAGAATATTTTGAATCCTACGGAGATTCTAAGCTGATAGTCAATTAATCAGGGGAGAGTACGAGGTTTGGCATGAAGACCTCATCCCTTATCATCAAGCGGCAATCGAACTGGCTTTTAATTTCAAAGGATTTCTCATTGAGCATGTGCTTCAGTTACAAAATATAGAAGTAGATGCTTTGGCTGACCTAGCAACATTATTGGCCATTCTCCTAAAAAGATGACACTCAATTATGCTAACAGGACGAGAGTTATTCTGTATAAAAAATATCTTATACATTGAATAGAGTTATGTCATAACTTTAACTTCCATGGATAAAGATTGGAAAGATCTTTTTATAGACTACGCTGCTTATGGGATTATTCCAGAAGATCCGAAAGAAGCCACTTCTATTAAAAGATGCTCACTCCGATTCTACTATGACACCTCATCCAAAATATTATATCATCGTTCTTACGAGGGATTATTGTAATGTTGTCTTTCCAACCCTGAAGCAAGATAATTACTATGTGAAGATCATGATGGCATATGTGGAGCACATCAGCCAGGTCCTAAATTAGAAGACCACCTCAGGAGAATGGGTTATTATTGGCCCACCAAGGTGGAAGATGCCATACGCTCATAAATGCAGGTCATGCCAAATATGTGCTAAATTTATCCACTAACCAACAGAGTTCTTACACCCCACAGCTGCCTCCTGACCTTTTGAAGCCTGGAAAATGGATATTATTGGTCCGATCGGCCCATCTTCTTCTAAAGGACATCGATTTATACTTGTAATAACCAATTACTTCTCCAAATAGACAGAAGTAGTCCCACTCATCAAAGTTAAGACGTCCAACATAATTAACTTCGTCAAATACCATATTATCTATTATTTCGGTGTTCGCCGGAGGATAATACATGACAATGGGCCACAATTCGCCAGTCAAGTATTTTATCGATTCAATAACAAGAATCGAATCCAGAATATAGCATATACGACCTACAATTCAGCAACCAACGGCTTAGCGAAAGCCTTCAACAAGACCATAATCAAACTCCTTAAAAAGTTTGTCTCATCCAACAAACGCGATTGGAATGAGAAGCTCGGGAAATGTTTATGGGCTTATCGTACAATAGTTCAAACTCCAACTGGTTATACATCATTCTCTTTGGTCTACGGATGTGAAGCAGTTCTTTCTCTCGAAATCCAGATATTTTCTCTTAGAGTAGCTATTGCTAGTGATCTAACAGTAGAGAATAATGATCGGTTGTGCCTGCAAGAATTAGAAGTATTGGATGAAAAGTACATGCACGTTCAACAATGTATTGAGCTATACCAAGCACGCATTATTAGAGCTTTTAATCAAAAAGTCAAGGAAAGAATATTCCAGGTCGATGAATTGGTCCTTACAGTAAGGAGACCTATGATCACAACCCATAAGAGCAAAGACAAATTTCAAGCTCAATGGGAAGGTCCTTATGTGGTGGAGATAGTATTCTCCAACGGAGTCTACATGCTTGCTAAGCCTAATGGATATTTGATAATAATTCCTATCAATGGCAAATTCCTGAAGAAATATTATGTCTAAGCACGTCATATTCTTCTCCGTCTCCAGCAGATTAAAATAAGATGTACAGTAAATATATTTTTTATCCATGGAAACTTGTAGCCTACACGGCCACTCAAACTATTACATATATTCAGTCTTGAATAAGACATAGGTAATGGGTCATCAAAGTTTTCCAGCGGGACAATACTCAGATCCAACGGAACACTCTTATTAAGATCATCTAAACGATTCTCTCCAACAAAAATATATTATTCTTAAAGCCTAGTTATTTTAAGGACATCATATTCCTGATCCCCGGTTGGGTTATGAATAATCTTACATGTTTATTCATCAGTCAATAAGTGTAATATGATTCATGTCCATATTACCTCTAAATCATATTCCACTTATTATCCCCTAAAGAGAAGACAATAGTTCACCCTTGAACTACTATTTCTTCTCTTCTCTAGCGGAGTAAACTAGTGAGCTGTCACGTCCATATCACCTCTGATATTATTGTATCCTATAAAATTTGTCATTTGTACTCAGCATGAGTATGCCACGGGTGACAAATCCACCAAATCTCTCACAAAATTATATTTTTCCATGTCGATAATACCTCTAAGCAGATATATATTCAATAGGTCTCGATTTGAAAGTATCACTAAGGTAAAACAAAAAAATTTTATTGATGGAAAATAAGAAAAGGAAAATACAAATACTTAAGAAGAAGATGGGTCAGAATCTTCCAAATTGTTTACAAATATTGTAAGAGTATGAAGGATGCAGACGTCAGAATATGCAAATGTTCGATGGGTAGCCATTATTCTGGCCTAGTCTTCTTGTTCCTCCATGACAACAGACGGAGTAAGAGGATTATTAACATCAGTCCAAAACAAGGTGAGTTTATTTGAGGAAGGACCAACAGAAGTCTGGAAAATATTTGCTCTACTCGGATAAATGGGGACCACTCCCTCCTCCTGCTTCGTAGGGGACATCATAGAAACAGTGGAAGTCCTACCAGGGTTAATCTTAACCGATGAAGGAGCAGTCAATCATCAACCTTATTTTTCCTGCTCAGAGGCATCTTGTGAAGCCATAAAACAAAGACAAGTTTGCATGAATAGTGAAGAATAGAACAAGCAACTATATTATTTATATAGAGAAAAATGACGGTTCAGAGTTTCACGCACCTCTTCAGTGAAATAAGGCGACGGTTGGTTTCCCAAGTAAAGAGCAAAAATCGAAACACTAAGCATTACGGTTGGAATTCCGCGTATTGGGTTAGAAATTCCCACATGCACACATTGGCTTATTGACAGAAAATATGTCATAATACGCATAATAGAATACGTGTATCAATCAGTTGGTATAACTGCGCGTAAATATGCACACTATTTGGATGATATAAGAGACGTAGTGCGATCAATACTCGGTCTGTTTCAAAGAACATTTTTGTGGAGGTAAAAATAGCAAGAATCACTCATTAGCAATACGTACAATAAAATCAAGCTAAAATTTTATTGATGCTTAATCATGATTACATATGATGGAGATCTATAACACCTAGATTTTTATTCTAAAAATCATGATTAGACATATGAAAATCTATTACACCTAGATTTTTATATGATGGGGATCTATCACAGAGTCATCCTCATCTATGTGCCACGTCTACTCCCGATGCAGATAAATTAAGGCACAGAAGAAATGAGCTCCTCAGTACAAACCATAATACAGGGAGAAAAAATCTATACTGTGGACAAGTTAGGATGCTACACAGGACTGGTCATCATAAGGAGTCCCCTCCTCATACGTTGGGTCCGAGTCGACTAGCAAAGGCCAGGCAACACTTTTTCCTTTCTTGGGCGTTCGTTGACCCTTAGTCGACGAAGGCACAAATATCGTGCCCGCAAGGTAACTTGTCTCAGGCACGTAATCCACTAGGAGAGCATTGGTCATGCAATAGAAATCTCCACAGTAAACAGTATATGCAGCTGAGCACCAGCAATAGGAAGTTTGAACTCAGCTTGTGTACCAGCGATGACATAATAACTCCACGCCCAAGCCCCATCAAGAGCTAGACCGCCATAATACCCAAAGGAAGCACAAGGATTGTCCAACTGGAGTTGGTTATACCCAAACTGACGGACAAACCGACTGGGTAGATAGGGCTCCAAATAGACATCAATCCGATTTTGGTATACCAGATGAAAGGGACGGATAACCAGGAGCCAGCAGTAAAGTTTTGCCGACAACGGATAATCAACAGCCCCGTTGTCCAGATAAGTAGCATTCTATTTTGCCTCAGTAAACTCTGTGACAGTTGTGAAGAATGTCCAACTGTTTAAGTAGACAAGATCCCTTCTATAAGAGGACATATCCTCACAGTGCCACTTTATCCCTCGATAGTGGTGGATAAGGGCATCTCCTCCCAGGATCCCTTCTTATGTTCTGGGGCATATCAAGGATCGATGGTGCAACAAAATCTAACCCATCATGTTATGATAGGGTAACTCTACCCTATTGAATTCTACAACACCTTTGTACTGCTTCACCTTTAAGGAGAAACGTCGAAGGCCGCGGTGGATGCAGCAGACCATCGCGGGCAGTAGCGCAAGTAGGTAGCCGAAATCTAGTCTCACAGCCAGGAGGATAAGGTTATGACTGATCCTCTCGATTGAGCCTGAACCCCCCGCAATCATGCAGTTGCATAGCCAGGTCATCAAGTACCATGTTAGCAGCTCGTAGGTATCCATAAAGAAATAGCCCAATTCCTCGCCTTCGGCTGACGACTCATGATATTCACGAATCAAAGTTATGATGGCTTCCGAGGATTGTGGTCCCCGAACATAAACCTAGTCTGACCCGGGTTCCTCCGAGAAAATATAGTGCATCCAGACCGTAATATGGGGGATATCCCCTTCAGAAGCCTTCTCCTTCTTATACACTTTCTGACAGATGCTATGATGGCACAATAATTCTTTATAGACGGCCAGGAACTTCGGATTCTCCTTTTCAAAATCTCCTAGTTTATGGTTGTTCAGGGTGTATTCCTTGTAGGGAACCTCACCCAAGGGAAGCTTCGACACTGAGTGCATCTCATGCAAAGCTAGCCCCATTTAACCGCCAAGCGTGAAGAAAGTCCTCGTGTGACAGTTATATATATCCATTAGAGCGATGAAGAGGCAACGATTTATCTTTAGGAAGTAACATGTGCCCCTCATGGTGAAAAATATACTAACATCCCTAAGCTCTCGCTTGTAGCACTTCAGCACCCACTTGGTCAAGCGAAACCATGAAGGACTGTAATGGGCCCAACTGAGAGTTCATAGTTGCCCAGTCAGATATGACCCTTTATTGGCAACTAGATGAAGGAAATTACATGCGGTATAAGTATTAATTTTAGCCCCAAGTCACTCCTGTTGACACCAGGTGCCAGCCCAAGAGAAAAATAAGAGGGTGACTCCTTTTGGCAGAACAAAGCCCCCTTGTTTTGGCATGTTCTGGACCGGATCTTGCCAGCGAAAGCCCCCCGTTGTTCAGGCATCAAGTTCCAATCCATCTTCCTCTGGCACATTACTATACGGAAGTCCAATAGAGGCATATGGCATTCAAGGGTGGGCATGGATATTTCTGTCCCGGGGTGAGTAAAATTCCAGTTTTCTTTGGACTTCTCCAGGTCAGAAAAGGACTTGGTCAATGCATCCCCAAATAGAAACTATGGCTTCTTGAAAGCATAATCTTGCCCGACAATGGCCTTTTCTGAGTTTATTTGACTTAGGAAATAAAACTCACTCTGGTCAACGATCATATTTTGCCTTTCGGACGGGAACCCCCTATCCAGCTGGGTTTGGATGGCAACAGTTAGGTCCCCAAAGTTAATACTCAATGGAACCCATTCAAGGTTGAGAACTAATTCACCAGAAGGAGTAGTAGACAAAGTCACTACAAAATACAGAGGAGGTACAATTAGAATAAACTTAAGAAACAAACTATACAGTAGAGTATGGCATGCGCATGACAGGCTCTTACACATGCGACATATTGTGTAAAAAGTCTGTAGATGATATCCATGTGGCAAGACTACATGAAATGGCCGTGCATGTCTCTTCATCCATGCGACAAACTATGCAAGTAGTGTCTCTGTGTTCTAACTCATCATCCTCCCCAGAAAGAACCCTACCTAAAACAGGCTTATGAACATCGGAGGAGATCTTGGGGGGTGGAGGGGTCAGCCTCAGTGGCGAGGCCCTTCCCCTGTCCCTTTCCCTTTCCCTTTCCCTTTCCCTTTCTCTTAGTAGTCGCAGCCTCGGCAGCGAGGTCCTTGCCTTTGACAGCCACAAAAGAAGAAGGAGCTCTAGAGTCCATGGCAGTCATTGGAGATAAAGAGAGAAGAAAATTCATAGAAGAAAGCAAAGAGACTTTCTCTCTCCAGACCCCCCCCCTCTTTTATAGGCAAGTATGCCTCAGTTCCCGCGCCACCATAGTCCACGTGGAGACCAAAGATAAGGATGATGCTTGGGCTCTTGATCCACCGTTATTCTTAATAAACCGTTGCCTTGGTAAAAGTGTACAAAGATGGCTCAGAATTCCAAGAGATCTTCTTAAAGATTGAGTCAAATCCCTCATTTAATGCAAATTTGATAGCCTGACATATTCATCCACACGTTAGCAAATGCATACGACAAGCAAACTCATGCGATAAACAACCTATGCATTCAGAAAGTCTTTTCCATACTTCTTATTCAAAGTATTTCAAACTTATCCACAGTTTGAAAACTTTGAAGGGAGTTTTGTAGAAGCATAAAAAATATCGGAGGAACATGCGCTCATACATCAAGTCGCATACCAAAACTCATCTAAAGTTATGCGCCATACAATTCATGCGATATAGAAGAAAAGATGCATACGATAGTAGCTAAGAGATGCATGATGACTTGGGTGCATGATGCCATTTTTGTCAGTCACAATATTCATGACTCTGAACGTCTCGATTTTGACGCTGATACATCAGTACTTACATCACTTTCATGATTTTCTTTTGTCCGGATATAGCTGTGTAGTACCACATATACGAACGACAAAGCTCTCTATGCGTCAAGATCTCCATGAGTCAAAATCCTATGCGTTGTGGTCCTTATGCGTCTAAATGACCCTAAGACACGATTACTGTGAGGCTCAGCCCCTATGCGGTTCAGTCTTTATGCGACCATATGCGACTAAATCTTCTGTTTTAACTGAGGAGATTCTCCACAACCAAGTGCGGGCTAAGTGTCAAGCTGACCAAGTCACACACACACAAAATGGGAACAACCCAGATCTTTAGCAACAACAGAACCCAATAAGACACCACGTGGCAGCTCGATCGTGACATGCGCTCATGGTTACAATTGTTCTGTTAAGAATGGACACGTGGTAGCCCCCAAATCGATGCGCGCATAGTATATGCGTATGCATAGCCCGTCAGCATAATGGCTATAAATAGTAGGGTGGTAAACCCACAAGATGTAGGGTGGTAAACCCACAAGATGCACGTACAGACAAGGGAGAGAAACATGAAGAAAGCATTCTCATTCTCTCGTCAGACCTTCAACGGAGTAAATAAGTCAGTTGTAGTACTCGATCTCCATCGTAATACTCCCCAAAATTAAAAATATTGTACTTAGATTTTCTATTTAGGATTTTTCTATACTTCTTTCGTTTGTTATACAATAAAGTTTTTGCAACTTTAATCAATAGCAAACACGAACCACCCACCAAGTATATAATATACCGAGAGTAGGAGACCGGCTTCGCAATGATCAGACATCAGTTACATACGTTCCTGCAATGGAACCAAGTATCGTATTAGAATTCTTCTTCTATCCTTCCTCTAAAATTCTCAGAATTGGACGCTCACAGACGCGAAAGCACATTCATCAAAACCAAGCAACAAAAATGTTCAAGGAAAACATACAGTGAACCGGTCCCGTTGAAGGGACTCTTATATAGAGCTTACTCGCCTGGATACAGTTCACTACTTCTAGGACTTATTCTAACAGAAGACCATTCATTAGTTGGAAAAGTTCTCATATCATTCGTCCGAATCAATTAGATGTCGAAGTATATTCGATAAAAAGTTCAAATTGAGTCAGACTAGCCACAAGCCCATTACGTAGTTTATTTTCCCCAGTCGAAACGGGATACTACACAAACTAGGCTGCCCGAGTGGCCAAGGGCGGTCCTATCTGATATCCTCACGCTGATGGTTAAGTTTTATCCTGAACTAATAGTGGAGAAGAGGTTGGACAATGTCACAGTCGATGCTCAACTGACCTACAAAAAATATATTGGCCTAGACTCATCTTGCATGTCTTCTAAGTATGTCCTGACTTTTGACAAAAGGTATACGTAATCGCTATCTGGTTCTGACTTTGTTGTTACTGAACTGGTACCATGGATAGAGGATTGTGTTGTTGATCTTCATGGAAGGTCCTTTGCTGAACATTGGGGGTACTTTATAGACCCCAAACTACTACTACTACTACTGAAAGCATGTCTGTCTATTATGTCACGTCCCAATCTTTCGCAAGCTCGATCGTCCCCGCTGAACATAAATCACCATGTTGCAGCGCTTCCGCAGAACAATCGTTCTCATCTTGACGTGATGTTGTGCGAGCCTGGAGTTGCACTCACACAAGGCGATGATGTCAAACATCATAGTTATCATCGAAATGACCAAGTTGCAGCGAAAGTCAAGTATTGTGTACCAATCACATATCAGAGTATTCGCAGCAAAGCTCTCGATAGGGTCCAAATGAAAATGCCACATTAGATAATGCCAGAAAGGCATGCAACACTCTTGCTCTTTCTCTTGCCCACAAAGGTACTTACCGTTCCATACATTATGCCCCGTATATCCAAGCAGTGTAAACCCCCTGAATTTTCAAAATTATTAAAACTTGGATTTTTCCAATTTTCTGGAATTTTCTGGGAATTTTCTGAAATTAAAATCAAGGTTCTTAATTATTAAATAATTTTTAATTGTTAATAAATAATATTAATATATCATAGAAATAACATTTTTGGGTGTAAAATGGAAAACTGGACTTAGGATAATTTTTCTAGATTTTTCTGGGCCTCAGACCTATTTTTAAATACCTCAAAACTATTTTTATTAATTAATTAATTAATTAAACTATTTATATTTATTATTATTTATTTTATTTTTCTTTTTCTTTTGGGCCCGGCCCGGCCCAGTGGGCCGAGCCCAGCAGCCAGCCCCCAGCCCGCTTTCCTTGCGGGTCGGGCAGGTCTGCCCGGACCCGTTAGCCGCCCGACCCGACACGGGCGACCCTTTCTCCCCCAGCCCCCACGACCGCCCACGTCCAGCGCCGGCCTCCGCGCGCAGCGCCGGCCGTTCTGGCCCGCTCCCCGCATCCTCCGCGGCCATGCAGCACCGAGCCCCTCTCCTCCTCCTATTTAAACCTCCCTCTCCTTCTTCTTCTTCCTCCCATCACCCCCCCCCCCCGAGTTACTCCGGCCACCTAACCGAAACCCTAGCCCAGAGCTCCGCCGCCTCAGAGCTCCGCCGGCGACGCCACTCCCCGCCGACCTCCTCGCCGCACCGCCGCAAGCCGACCCAGCCCTCCTTCCTCTGCCCCTCGTCGACACAGCAGCAGAGACAGCAACAGCAGCCGCAGCAGCCGCCTCCGGCACCGCTGTCGACCGTCCCCGCATGCCCCTCTCCCCGGCGAACCGCCCTCGACCTCCCCGCCGCCGTGCCGACCACCGGAGCCCGCCGCAGCATCCAGGAAACCCTAACCCTAGGTTCCCTGTGTCCGACACGAGTCGGACACGTGTCGGACTCGGTTCGACCCCGATTTTTGGGTCCCCTTCAGGTACTCGTAACTTTTTGTTTGTACCTCCGTTTTCGTTTTCGTAAATTGCGTTGCGAAGCCTGTATGACCCTCTCAGTGCCCGGATAAACCGCTCGGGGCATCGCGTCCTGTGGTGATCGCACACCGCGATCCAAAAATAGGAAAAACCAGACCCTGTTTCACCCCGGAACTGAGTACGCTCCGCCAAATGGGACGACTTGGTCGCGTGTGGTCTTCACAGATACGTGCGCGTCGTCGATACGGACGTGTGAGATCTCGCGGAAGCTGATTCGGGTGTGCGTGCACACCGAAATCAACGCGTATCCGCGGACATCGCCCCGTATTCGACTTTCCTGTAATTTGCCCTAACTTCTTGTACACTTGTCAGATCGAGACGAAACTTACGACATCGGACTCATAGCGATACGCTGGTCCTGTGGGTCAAGTTTGGTTCGATTCTGAGAACGTTGACGAAATCGCGTGTCGTGGGCCCCACAAGCCCTGCTCGACGGGCAATTTTGTGATCGGCTCATCGGAATCCAAATCTGGATGTTTCGTTGGGTTCGTATCAGCGTTTCTGACCTGTTGACACTAAGTTTGGTGAATTTGGAGACCGTTGACCCGGACATATTTTTCGGTGCAAAGCGGGCCCACCGGCGGACCCCGTTTTGACCGGAAACTGCCGTTTTTGCCCTTGTCTCCAAATTGGACCCAAAGACAGGCGTTTCTAGCTATTTGATATCTTTTGAGCGTGATGGTAATGTCTATTTCAGCTTTTGGACTCATCTTTAGATAATTTCCCCAAGAATAATTAATCAGATCCAAACAACAGGCAAGTACCTGCACTTCAAGTTAAATCTTTATATTATGATAATTAATTCCCTGCTTTACTAGTACCCTTGATGATTACACCTAGCGTTAGGAATGCTGGATTTTATGTCTTGAATATTTGGAGTTCATGTCTTGTTTTTCATGTCGGGTGGGAGAATACTAGAAGGCATGTAGTTTACCCTTCCCCTTGTCATGTTTAATAGCTGTTGGTACGCGACTGTGCCCTCAGCCGGATCTCGATTATTCCTGTTTAATAGTCGTTTATGACGGTCGGATTAGCCTTATAAACCCCTACATGCCAACTATGTATTCTAAAATAAACACAAGTTCACACAGATAGTTTTTGGTCTTGTTATGTTTCTTGCTGACTGTTGTAGTTTCATTTCCTGTCTCAGTTATTCCTGTTTTCTCATATTCCTGTTTACAGCATTAACTCTGAGATATTGATGTTCTTTTATGCAGTTTCTCAATATGATATTCAATTTAATTGTCATAAATATTTAGTTTAATCTTGTTGTGCACTGTGTACTTTGCTCCTTTTCTGACTGGATCTGTTGATTTAGGCGATGATGAGGACCTTGTCCCTACATATTATGGTCCCTATGAGGGTACAGATGATACTTATGAGGAGCCAGATCCCACCCAGGAGACCCCTACTGCAGAGTAGATAGCAGTAGCTATTTCATTTATTGCTCTTTATCTTAGTAATCGGGTTTGTCCCTGATTTTATTCCGATTCTCTGTACTAAAACATTTGAATCTGTTGTTGCATTTATTTCAATTGCAATCTTAAGTATCTGTTTCTCATTATTATCTTGCCTATGTTATTTGTGAATGAGCTAGATTAGTTAACTGTGGATATGACCTAGACAGCGTACTACCGCCGACTCTGCGGCGTAGGCTGGACGTACCCACGCACTCGTGCCCGAATTTTCGGGTGCGGGTCGGGACAAGCAGTGCCACTACACCTGCGTACCTGAAATAATTCTCACAAACATGGATCAATACACAACTGTACTGGTGAGTAGGGTAACCCACTCGTCTAAACTGACACTAATTAGAATAGTAAATGTAAACAGTTATATGGTGATATTTCTACTTAAATCCTAGATTCATTTTATGGCAGAGGTATGACATATTAAAGAAAACTGTAAAGCAGGTTAAACAAGCAAGCATTCAACTCAAGTAAATATACAAGCAGATATATCCAACTCAAAGAAAACTAGCATGTAAACCGTTCTACTCAAACCCAAGCAACGTATGAACCTATTGAACCATAATCAAGTCTTACTAATCCAATCATCGATATACACACTCTTGCCCAAGGCAAGGTGGCCGTCGCCTACACAAAAAGTATAAACCAAACCAAACCAAAGCAAAGCAAACCAACTCTTATCTATATGAAGTCACTGACCAAGCCATAAAGGACTAATCAACTACAGTTCTACCCAATCCAGCGCTGAGTAACTAGCCCTCCTGGTCATATCGAACTACCGGTATCGCATCCAAGATACGTTACCATTTGTCTCCTCCATGGCCCAACGGTCCCGGTGCCCCGGAGCATATCCCGTTTGTGGAAACCAAACCCTGTGTGCAATAGGTTATACATGAGCAATGCAAACTCCAAGTAGGTATGACGAGAGAATCGAGCCTTCTTGCTCCACCAAACGATACTCACCTCAATCCAACCAATTATCCATAACCACTCTCGAACAATATCCTAAGGCACCATCTCAAGTTATCTCCATAGGTATTATGTCGTTTTTCAACACAATTCTCCAATTGATACAAACCCCTCGTTCCGAAAGCTCCATGGCACAATGCCCCAACAGTGGCACAATGCCCTCACCGATGCAATTATCCGATTTTGAACCACAATTGTACGCTTTGCTTGACAAAGCACCCAACTTGATACTCGTGCATAACGCATGCTCGCTCGCCCGAAGTGCCTCGATATTCCAACCAAAATGATCCACTCAAGCTCCAACAGCCCAACGGAAAACCAACTCAAGCCATAAATTATATCCAACCAAACGATACACACTCTATGCATGCCACAGTATGGTGAATTCCATGTTCCAGTCCCAAGTATACAAGCTATTACATGTGTTCCATATTATTAGGCATGAAGGAGTAGAGGAGAAGGGACAGAGCCCACTCACCAAGTCTGATTCCGTTAAGCACCATGCCTTGCTGATACAGCCGATCCCTTGAACCCATGGTTCGATGCAAATCACGATCTACTAAATTGGTATGACTGTACGAGCAGGCAATGCTCTCCAAATTATATGACCGATCGGACTAAGGAAGACGATATTATCGCTCTAATTCAACTATCCCACTACTGCTCTGAACAAACACCTGAATGCATCGAACTTCGCTTGCGATCTGCACATAAAACTAACTCAAATCAATACTTGTTCCCAAATTCAATAATCAAAATGTAACCAGCTATTGCCTTATTTAATCCGAATCAGCGTAATGTAATATACGGTTATAGAGCATTACATAATATACCACTTAGAATCAGGTTCGTCCTCGAACCAAACCAGCATTCATTCCTTATTTGCATGCCGCTTGTCTAAATCAAAACTTTGTTCCATGCAACTCATATTCTCCTGATCTAGACTCAGCATCTCGCTCGTGCTGAACACTCACACAAAATTTCATATTCCCACATCCTCCTTGCAGCTCAATACGAATTTCTCATATCGCTTATTTTGGATCATACACATATTGAAGGCGTCCCTAAAATACATACAATTTAGCCGAGCTTAGCGATAGCGAATTTGGACAAGTTACAAGGGTATCTTTATGTTCGAGGCATTCATTCACTTCACTCTTGACTAAACCAAATCCTGATGTTCATCCCAACACATTCGCACAAGCAATATTCTCAAATACGATAATTTTCTACTAACAATCTCTCCACTTGATCCAATCAGTTCGTGTTCCAACTTAATCCATTCGACTATCTCTGAATCCACACTAGCACCGTCCAAGCTCAACCAATAAAATCCTAGCATGACTCCAATCGCACAATATTCTGCAAGCACCGTCTCCAAATAGTATCTCATGTTCCGAACGATCATCACAACTGAAACTACCCCGGCTAAGAGACTTACCCAAATATCAAACTATGCTCTTAGATCAGCTCAGCCCAATACCTCATCAATCTTAATACCTCACTAGATGAACATCTATGTTGAGGTTCATGTGATCCTCGAAGATTTTGCTGCCATGCCATAGAGATAGTATCGCCACGATTTTAACGTGGACACACTCGCCATAATTCCTCGGTCGTACATGAAATAGTTCTTCGTACTGCTTCTACTGTCTCAAAGCACAGGATATCATCTTTGCCTTCTATACGAGCACGTATCCCAGACTAATTTCTGATACATCTTGTAGATCTGAGACACATCTGTCACATCCGTTAGTTCAAGAATCTGATCTGAACGAGCCGCTGCTTTAACTTCACAAGCTAGTTTCACAGTCGTTAATTTATATGAATGATATTACCTTCTGGGGCACGATGAGTCTGAGGCGATGCCATATTCAAAAATCTGTGACTCCGAATCTCATCAGTCGACTAAGGTCATTTCCACCATCACTTCGATCTTCCGACTGTATCTTCAGCTGAAGGCTATCCCAAGGAACTCTCAAATCCAACACTCAGTCACTTAGACCTATCTCCAATATATACCACTCATATCCACCCTCGACGCATTCCCAAATACGTCACCACAAGGGTCGTTCTATGGGTCTATAATATTTATTTTTGATTTGGCGGTCAAGTCGCTAGGGTCAGTTGTTCCGAAGCTACGCTCGATAATTATAAGTCATCACGATGGACAGTTACTACGAACCGTGTTATATCTTCTCTACAAATCTGAGCCATATTCCAACCATTCCATCCAAAAGAACTTCTGACTCTGAGAACTTCATGTACTACCTTTGATGAATCTGTCAACCAAACGCCATTTAACCACCTAGAGTCTTACTATCTATCCAAGCCACAAATCATCAAACTATGCTCGCTGAAACCGTTTCCATTAATTCGCCGTTCTGTCATGAATCCATCAAATTTTTGAACTGCCATGTTCGACTTCTCGCACTACCACTTGTAATAATTTTTGAAACCATAGACTTGCTCCAATTCTTATTTGTATGCCATATTTCACAGTGGACGTCCAACTTGTTCGAGCAGCATGGTGATTTGCTTCAACGTTGCTCTCTCATTTAGATATCTTCAAAAGTTCATCCGCCATAATTCTTATTCTTGTTCCATTACTTAGCCCATCTTGATTTCTCTATGTTCTAATTAGTCCACACACTCTCAATGACTCATGCACAAGTTCTAACACAATCTTAAATCATATCACCATCACTAATTATCTCAATCTGCCTTAGTACTGCAAGTGTTAACTTTCAATCTGACTTAACATCAACTAGACTTGCCTCATGCCCGCTCACATCTTCCAGAGAATCCGTCCACCATCGTTGCACTATTTTGTCAATTTTACTTCCACTAAACCTTGAGTCAAACTTCTCGAGCGCCAATATCCAAAAAATTTCAAGTTCGTACGAATCCATCGCATTGCCCCTCTAAACCAGATCATGTTTTATTGCTCAACCAACAGCTCTAATGTATTGCCAAAATTCATAGTCCGTGCTCGCTACCCTTTGACACACCCATCGCTCGCTTAAGCGTATCCCAACTGTTTGTTCCTTATGCTCAACTCATTCTTTGCATCAATGAATGCTCCACCAAACTTCCAAATCGTGCAAGCAAACTCTGATATTCAGCTTTTCATCTGATCGATTTTAACTTATTTCCAATACATGTCTGCATTAATCCTTCAAATTCCAAACACACTTTCTATTGCTTGTTCCATTCTCGTCCAACAAAACTCATATTTACACAAGTTTGTTCTTGATCACTCAAGTCCAGCGATACTTTCATTTGCACAAGTCTATTCTTGATCGCTCAAGTATAACGTATTGAAGAATACCTGAGTCAAATTCTATTGTACCATATACCACTTGGAAATAGAGTCGCTCTCGTGCTTACTCTACGTCGACGTACGTCTATTCCAAACCAACTATTCTGGGGTGATCTTGTTGATCGCAACTCAATATTCGCTTGCTCCATGCTCCATTTCTTAACTCATTCGATGTGCACCAACCAACATACATTACAGTTACCCGTATCCATTACGGCAATTCCATTGATATCGATCCAAAATATTCGGATGCCACACTTACTATGTGGTATACCATATACCACTCTGAATCAAGTTACTACTCACATCAATTCTTTGCACTGATCCAAGAAAGGTTCACACCATCTATTTCGTGTGATCCTGCCATTTACAACTCAAGGTCTGACACGAAACTCAGCCAATGCATGAACCATCTAACTCTTTTATCAATCTTGCTATGCAACTTGTCTCATGTTCTATTCTCAATACTTCCAACTATTTTTCAAACCGTCCAATATTTTTGCTACACAAGCAACCTGGGCAACGATCTCTTCCAAGTAATCCAGTCCAATACCCAACTGTTCCACACATTCGTCGTACGAGCAACTCGTGCAAAATTCTTCTGATATTTCCAAGCCAAACTCAAACCTGCTCAACCAATGCGCTACATGAGCAACTCGTACAATGCTCTCCTGATATGCCCAACCAAAAATCAAACTATGTCCAATACATTCGCTACACGAGCAACTCGTGCAATGATCCATTCTCTTTCGATGCTTCTACTCACAACAGGCCACATAACCAATCTCGTCTGCCAACCAACTGCTCCTCTGATGTAACCAGAAATCCCACGAACGACAAGCCAAACTAACACAATGACACCTCTCAACTTGTTACACAAATGCAACAACTCCACATAACTTGTTGCACGAATGCAACAACGCCCAATGATGCTACACGATCTGTCAAAAACCAATGAAAGCCAACACAAATAAGAACAACATGCACCCATAACCAATAAATATATAGACTTATTGTATAAAATATCCAATGCGACACCGAGTAGAGCCAAGAGCCAAACGACACACGGAAGCTATTTAAAGTTTGTGATGAACCAAAGGACAAAGTTTGAGAAAATGAATCGGGCGCTCTGATACCAATTTATCATACCCCAATCTCCCGCAAGCTCTATCGTCCCAGCTAAACATGAATCACCATATTACAGCGCTCCCGCGGGACAATCATTCTCATTAGGACGTGATACCGTACGAGCCTGGAGTTGGCTCGCACAAGGCGATGATTGTCATGCCCCGATTCCGCACAAGGCTAAGGTATTTTATTTTGCATAGTGAGCACATATTCAGAGTACGCAGATAAATTGAAACAGATTTGAAACATGGAAAAGTTCTCTTTTATTGATAATATGAACATCTATTACAAACTCTTGAACTGGGTCATAAGGTTGCCACATGGGCTTTATAAAATATTGACACAAAATAAGATAGCAGTCATGTACATTACATCCTTTACTAAACTTTAAAATGTAAAGACCTCCTGGTGGAATGATGGCCTTTTCACGGAGCTGCATTTGAGTCTTTAAGTAGCTAGCTCCTTTTCTTCTTCAGAATACTTCAAAAGGTGGCACGCTCTTGACGCGCCTACAGCTGGACTAGATTGGGGATTGACTTATGCTCCTCGCTCGACTCTCCTTAGTGCGGGAAACCTGTTTCAACGAGGGTCAGTACATCAAAATGTACTGGTGAAGGCAAGCTAACCCAACTATACCAATCAACACGTTGTTTAGATGAAGCATGCACATTATTTGTGGTCTTTCTATCTTGTCTTAGTTTATTTTATAAGCAAGCAGTATATATATAAAATACTGAAATGAACTTGCCACCGTTCGGTGACTTTTACCTGCCCGTCTGAACCACCTTCATAAAACTTATCATGTCCTTCCCTGCCACGAAGACATAAGTTAGTTTACAACGGGTTTATATATATGAGAGAATCACTAGCGTATGCCAATTGGACGATTTAGTCTTGAACAAGGATGGCATGCAGCAAAGATTCAGTAGTGACTACAGACCATCCCGTCCAGATGCAGAAGACTATCATGAAGTTCCATCCAGATCAGATCGGTGCCAGTGCCCCAGCGACCGTCCGCAGGAACCATTGACCTTGTGCGCAAGTTGTCCGTAATCAACGTAGTATACTAAGTTAGTAGTAGAGGCAATTCAGGGCAATATCAGGCACAGGACAGTAATAGGGCAAGATCTATTTTTGCATAGTCTTCCTGTTCACTTTATTACATTCAGGATAAGTTCTATACATAGCACATTTTAAAGAAGAGTATACATTCTAACTTGTATTTATGCATATGATGAACATTTCCAAACAAACAAGCATGCAAACGAGTAACCATTCACAAGTTTGATTGACAAGCATAATAATCCAAGTCTATTCCCTTTTTATCTTGATATTTTTTAGTTATTACTTGGTATCATTTGATCGGGACAAGCAAGAATACAAGATTTTAGGTGTGAAGACTTAGAAGAAAGGCCAACTGAATCGAATATAAGCCACTCATAAGTTTGTTGGAAGAAAGAAGGAAAGAGGTGCTTCAGGAGTCCGTTCGAGCGTTGCCTACTACTGGTTCACCTGCATTACCATGAACAGCTGATCAATACTACTTCTACTCTTTCCAATATCAAAATTAAAGTGCAGTTCAATGAACGAAAATAACAAAATCTATCGAAATCGTTCAAGAAAACACAGGCAAATTCAAAAACCAACTCAAGGCACGAAAGCAATGAGCGACAGCAAAAATTGAGCAACAAAAGATGCAGCGGAGAGGTCCCTCCTGACTCTGCCGCTAAGTCGATCCTAGGGGCACGGTCCACTGAATGTGAGAATCGATTCCGAAGAAGCAAATCCATAACGAGGATGAGTTCTTAATTCAATCTATCCCGATCGAACGATACCATCTTGTATTTCTTAGCCGTGCTCCCCGAATAGGGGGAACGGGGCACCACAATGATGTCAAATATCATAGTTATCATCAAAACGACCAAGTTACAACAAAAGTCAAGTATTGTGTATCAAGCACACATAAGAGTATACGTAGCGAAGCTCTCGATAGGGTCCAAATAAAAATGCCACGAAGGAGAATGCTATAAAGGCGATACAACACTCATGCTCTTTCTCTTGCCCACAAAGGTACTTACCGTTCCATACATCATATCCCGTATATCCAAGTAGTGCCACTACACCTGCGTACATGAAATAATGCCCACAAACGTAGGTCAGTACACAGTTGTACGGGTGAGCGGGGTAACCCACTCGTCTAAACGGACACTAAGTAGAATAGTAAATATAAACAGTTATATGGTGATCTTTCTACTTGAATTCAAGATTACTTTTATGGCAGAGGTATGACATGTTAAGGAAAACTATAAAGCAGGTTAAACATGCAAGCATTCAACTCAAGCAAATATACAAGCAAATATACAAGCAAATATATCCAACTCAAAGAAAACTAGCATACAAACCGTTCTACTCAAACCCACGCAACGCATGAACCTATTCAACCATAATCCAAGCCTTACTAATCCAATCATCGATATGCACACTCTTGCCCGAGATAAGGTGGCCGCCGCCTACACGAAAAGCATAAACCAAACCAAACCAAAGCAAACTAACTCTTATATATAAAAAGTTACTGGATAAACCATAAAGGACTAATTAACTACAGTTCTACCCGATCCAGCGCTCAGTAGCTAGCCCGCCTGGTCGTATCGAACTACCGGTACCATGCCCAAGGCACTTTACAATTTGTCTCCTCCATGGCCGAACGGTCCCGGTGCCCCGGAGCATATCCCGTTCAAGAAAACCAAATCCTGTGAGCAACAGGTTATCCGTGACCAATGCAAACTCCAAGTAGGTATGACGAGAGAATTGAGCCTTCTCGCCCCATCAAATGATACTCGTCTCAATCCAACCAACTATCCATAACCATTCTCCAATAATAGCCCAAGGCACCATCTCAAGTTATCCCCATAGGCACTATGTCGCTTCTCGACATAATGCTCCAATTGGTGCAATATCCCTCGTTCCGAAAGCTCCATGGCACAATACCCCAATAGTGGCACAATGCCCTCACCGATGCAGTTGTTCGATTTTGAACCATAACTGCATGCTTTGCTTGACAAAGCGCCCAACTTGATACTCATGCGCAACGCACACTCGCTCGTCCGAAGTGCCTCGATGTTCCAACCAAGATAATCCACTCAAGCTCCAACTTCCCAACGCAAAACAAAATCAAGCCATAAATCATATCCAACTAAACGACACACACTCTATGCATGCCACAGTGCAATGATTTCCATGTTCTAGTCCCAAGTGTAAAAGCTATTACTTGTGTTCTACATTATTAGGCATGAAGGAGTAGAGAAGAAGGGACAGAGCCTACTCACCAAGCCTGATTCTATTAAGTACCCTGCGTTGCCGATATGACCGATGTCACGCCTCAATTTTGCCCAATCGATAACCGTCCCCCGGGCGTGATGCCGTGCACGCATAGGGTGCATGTGCACAAGGCCTAGGCATAGTAATAATCTTTAGAACATATGCAACAGAGTACGCAAACAAGATAACACACATTGAGGCATAGAAAAGTTTTCTTTTTATTGATAATGAATATCTGTTTATAGACTCTTGACCAAAAATGAGAAGGATGCCACTGGGGCTTACAACTTGTATACAAAATGAGATAGCCGTTCCCATACATCATATCCTTTACTAAACTTTAAAATAATACAACATAGCCACCTGCTGGCGAAGCTATCGCCTTGCCACGGAGCCGCATATAAGGGTTGCACCTGCTCCAAGTGCTTTGTACAAGCTTTAAAAAGTCACGGACGAGATACGTCGGATATTGGACTGGTTGGAGAAGGAAGAAGCTTCAGCTCCTCGCCGCGTCGCTCGGGCTCGGGGAACCTGCTGCAACGAGGGTCAGTACTATGAAAAGTACTGGTGAGGGCGAGCTAACCCAACTAACCAAATCCAAGTTTGTTCATATGAAACAAGCAATATTATTGTGGTCTTTCTATCTTGCCTTAATTCAATTTACATGCAAGCATTGAATATATATTCGATTTACGGAATAAACGTGCTACCGTTAGGTAACATTTGCCTTCCCGTCTGAACTGCCTGCATAACACTTACCATATTCTTCCCTGTCATGAAGACATCATTAGTTTGAGCAAGCAATGCAAAAATATATATGTACATTGGGTCATGGCATATCATTGCCACCGTGGACAATAACTACAGTAAGCGGTGACCCTTGCAGCTCGGGTAGCAAGCCCCGCTACAAGGCTTCCCCGCCTTACCCGTGCTAGTCTTGCTAGCGTAGCTATCCGAGTTTCGTCCAGAACAAATCGGCCCCAGTGCCCCGGGCGCCGTTCGCAGGAACTAAATCTTGTGCATAAGTTGTCCGACCGAACTAAGCATTTATACTAAATCAATCGATAAAGCATTCAAACCACAAGAATGTATACATCTACTTTAGCATAGTGCATTGGCATAGTCTTCCTGTCCAAGTGATTGCATTTCAATATAGTTTGCACAATACATGCGTACAATTATATAGAATAAGTTCTAGCTATAACTGAAACATGAATATATGAATGCATAGCGGACAAGCACGCATCAATGAGATTGTTCGGGCATTCTAAGTGACAAGCATTTCAAGTGGTTTCAAGTCTAACTCATCTTTCTCTTGACTCAGTTTTATTCTTATTATGATATCGTTAGAGCGGGATGCATAATGAGTCAATTATTATTAGAGTAAAGACTTGGCAGAAGGGTGCTAATCGAAATAAAGCCACTCACAAGTTGGAGAACTAGGAGAGAAAGGAAGGACTTCAAGACTCCGCGAGTGCGTCATCTACCCGATCACCTGCACGCACCAACAGATGATCAATATCTCCTGCTTCGGTCTCCGAGGTTCGATATGAAATTGCGAGATCCTAAGAACGAAAACAATAAAATCCATCGAAACCGTTCAAGAAAACGTAAGTCATAAAACCAACAAGAAAGCAACCAAGCGGCACAAAAACGGGCAAGGAAACCAGCGCAACGGAAAGGCCCCTCTCGACTTTGCCGCCGAGTCCTTCCTTGAGGCACGATCCGTTGAATATGGGACCTGATTCTGAAGAAACCAATCCATAACGAGGAAAGGATCTTTATTCAATCTGTCCCGTTCGAACGGTCGTAAGTATTTCTTGGCCGCGCTCTCCGAATAGGGGGAACGGGGCATTACATCATAACCATCCAAAAGAAAGTTTCGTCCCGAAACTTAGGAATAGAACCTACCGCTAAGGAATAATGAGGGAAACCTTTCCCTCATCTCAGATTTGATTTCCCACGTCGATTCTTCGACCGCGTGGTTCCGCCACAGAACGCGCACTAACGATACTTCCCGATTCTGTAACTGCTTTTCCTTACGTTCCAGGATTTGTACGGGTTCTTCGGCATACGAAAAGTCTGCCTGCAGATCTAACTGACCGAAATCTACCACATGGTTTAGGTCGTGCACATATTTTCTAAGCTGAGAGACATAAAAAATATCGTGCACATCTGATAGTACTGGCGGCAAGGCTATTTGTCACGCCCCAGTCCCAAAAATACGTAGGACTAGGACACGTAAGCATGCCAGCCGCATGGATATGGCAACTCCAATATATGGAAACTAAATCCACACGTACGCTGTAATATGAATATCAAATCCACAAATGGTATAACTGTAATACAAGTCACAGGGTAAAATCTAAATCTCATCCACTAAAATTATATAGAAATAAATAAACAGTATCGATGAAACTAGATCTCAATAAGAAGTATCTAGGATGATAGTTGGATGGAAACAAATCCACTACCAACTCGAATAGGAAAGATAAATACAATATAAGTACAACACAATCAAACCCAATATAAGTATACCAGCTATCGATCACGGCTCGAAGAGAAGACATCCGCTAAGCATATACAGCCATCCAAATCTGCGCTCCTACAAATACTCAAGAACAGATACACCTGGCAGTGGACCAGGTCCTCAGAGGGACATAACAAGATACAGAAAATACGAGCCAACTTGAATACAGTAAACATGCATATAATTTAAAAATAAATAAGTATGCTGTACAAGACAATCTATATGAATGCAAATGAGGACAACTTTTTGACGTATGGGCAAGGGTAGTCTACTCGATCTAAGCCTCACAACTCACACACCCGTCTAGAACATCAGAAATCGACATACCTCTGGGGTAGCGACCAGCGCGACTCTATAGAAATCGACATACCTCTGGGGTAGCGACCAGCGCGACACACGCCCGTAGTGCGAACTATATACTACGGTTTACCAGAGTGGTTAAAAGCCCATACGCCTAATGATTGTCCTCCCATGATACTAGGTGTCATGTGTGTGTCAACATATCTAATAAATAGTAATGACTGGAGAAAAACTACACATGCAAGAACTATACAGAAATAAAATAAATAAAAAGAAATATAAATAGCATGCAAAGTACTGTAAACAATTTGGCAAGGTATCTTGCCTGGGGTCCTGCTGCTGGTATGAATCAGAGTCCAAGTCACAGTCCAAATAGCCTATGTATTACAAATTTATCACGTCAAAAGATAATTTATTTTAATTTATTTAATTCTGGAATAATTACTCTAAAATCCTATTTTAATCTTATTATTCTAATTTTTAAGTTAATTCCTAAATTTTGTCCAAAGAAACTGAATTTTATCAACTCGAGACTCATGGCACGCAAATCGAGGCGATCTGTTGACCGAAAAGTCAACCTACACAAACTCAATTTTCATGCATGATTTTCTGTAGATTTCAGCGTCAAAAATATGTTAGAATTTACGGCTCATCCGAATTCAAATTCGTTTGGAAATTATGGCACATACAAATTTTGTATTGTGCACCGATGGTTAAATTCTAACCTAGAAGTTCTACAGAATTAACAGTATGTAAATACTTTGAATTAAATTCTAGGAAAAATATATGTCGATGATCTCGACATTAGCTTTCCGAAACTTTAAACGGTTCATGATTCTGATTCCGGGTTCTCCCAAAATTGTGAAAACATCGAAATACGTCTATTTTTGGACATGCTGTGCTCTACGAATTTTCCAGAATTTAATACTAACAATTTAGAAAAACAATTTATATAATCAGAAATCTAACCTCATTATCGTTCTAACAAAAAAAACTAGGTCTCGTTTGGAGTCCGAAGCTATGCGCAATGGCTTCTGGAAGATGAAGGAACCCTAGATGACAATTCTCCAAAAATCGGCTGAAGAAAAATCCTAGAAATTAATATCTAAACTATTATATATATAGGAGAGAGAAAGTGCAGCCGCGGCTCACAGCGCGCCACGTGGCAGCCATCCGTGCAGCCCCGCCCAGATCGAACGGTCGCAGTTCGATGCGGCTCGGCTCAGCTGAGTCCGAGTCGAACTCGGTCTCGGCTCGGCTCGAGGTCGGCTCGGCTCGGCTCGCACCCACTCAGCGGTCACTGACAGGCGGGCCCGGCACTGTTCACTGCTGGAGGCTGACATGTGGGCCCCTGTTTGCTGACTGGACAGAATTAATTACTTTTTAGGTTTTCTTTTTCAGAAATTAGTTTTTAATTCAGTATTTGTGTATATTTATATAAGTAAATATACTAAAAAATTATTTTCTAATTAACTAAGATAATACTCTAAATAAATTCAACATCTATAATAAATATAATAATATAAAATATACACAAATACCTATTTTGGGTGAGGGAGTTTACACTATTTGATAAGCAACTGAAGTCACTCGTGTGAGAATTTCAAACGGGCCAACAAATCTTGGACTTAACTTTCTTTTTATCCCAAATCTTGTCACACCACACATGGGCAAAACTTTTAAGAATACATGGTCCCCCTCTTGGAATTCAAGAGGGCGGCGACGAACGTCGGCATAGCTCTTTTGCCGACTCTGTGCTACTTTTAACCATTCTCAAATCAGCCGAACCTGCTGTACTGTTTGTTCAACCAGTTCCGGCCCAAGGATTTGCCGCTCCCCAACTTCATCCCAGCAGATCGGTGACCTACACTTCCGCCCATACAGTGCCTCATACGGAGCCATCTGGATGCTAGACTGATAACTGTTGTTGTAAGCAAATTCGGCTAGCGGCAGGTTGACGTTCCAACTTGACTTTAAATCGATCACGCAGAGGCGCAGCATATCTTCTAGTACCTGATTCACCCATTCTGTCTGGCCATCGATTTGAGGATGGTAGGCTGAGCTGAATTTTAACTTGGTCCCCATCGACGACTGAAGGCTTGTCCAGAAACGTGAGATGAACCGTCCGTCCCGATCTGATACTATGAAAACTAGCACTCCGTGCAGCCGGACTATCTCATCAAGGTAGGTCTGGGTAAGGCGATCGGCGTCCCAAGTACTTTTAATGGCTAAAAAGTGTACAGACTTGGTTAACCGGTCGACGATGACCCAGATTGCGTCGTTCCCCCGTTGCGTCCTTGGCAGACCAACAATAAAGTCCATGCTGATGTGCTCCCACTTCCATTCCAGGATAGCAAGATTTTGCATTTCTCCGCCTCGCCTCTGATGCTCTGCTTTCACCCTCTGACAGGTTATGCATTGCGACACGAAGAGCGCCACATCTTTCTTCATGCCGTACCACCAGAAGATAGTACGAAGGTTCTTATACATTTTCGTGCTTCCGGGATGGATAGTATAGGCCGCGTAATGTGCTTCCGTGAGGATTTCCTTTCTGAGTTCTGAATCGTTGGGGACGCATAGCCTTCCCTTCACTCGCAACGCCCCATTCTCATCTACTGCAAAGTCTTTCGCCTTTTCCGCTTGGACCTTCTCTCGCATTTTTCGGAGGAATGGATCGTCTCTCTGAGTAGATGTGACTCTCTCTATCAGATTAGGTACAAATCGCATCTGAGCAACCTGCACGCCGCGATAACGAATTCTGAGTTCGATGCCCATTTCTTCTAAGTCCCTTCATAACCTGCGATCGACGGACAGAGATCCCGCAAAGACCCGACTCAACGCATCCGCTACCACATTTCCCTTACCAGGCGTGTAGTCTATCGTCAAGTCGTAATCCTTTATCAATTCTAGTCAGCGCCGCTGTCGAAGGTTCAGATCTGCTTGGGTGAATAAGTACTTTAAACTTTTGTGATCGGTATAGATTCGGCAAGGTACTCCGTAAAGGTAGTGCCGCCACAATTTTAACCCGAACACAATTGCTACCAGTTCCAGATCGTGTGTGGGATAATTCTTTTTATGCTTTCTCAGCTGTCTGGATGCATAGGTTATCACTCTGTCTCACTGCATAAGTACACACCCTAAGCCCTGCCCTGAAGCGTCACTGAAGATTTGGAATCCCGAATCTCGTCCGGTAATGCAAGTAATAGGGCAGAGGTTAGGCGATGTTTTAACTCACAAAATGCAGTTTTATAGTTGGCGGACCACTCAAACACGACTCCCTTCTGTGTGAGGTGAGTCAGAGGCGAGGCGAGTTTAGAAAAATCCTTTACGAACCGTCTGTAGTAGCCCGCTAACCCGAGAAAGCTTCAAATTTCACTAACGGACGCAGGTCGTTTCCACTCGACAATGGCCTCCACCTTCTTCGGATCGACTGAAATGCCTCCCACAGAAATGATGTGCCCTAGGAAAGATACACTGCTCAGCCAAAATTTGCACTTAATCAGTTTCGCATATAACTTGTTGTCTCAAAGGATTTGTAGCACGATCCGCAAGTGCTCTGCATGCTCTGCCCCATTCTTCGAATACACCAAGATATCATCAATGAATACTACTACAAATTGATCGAGGTACGACCGGAACACTTGGTTCATCAAACCCATGAAGGCAGCGGGGGCATTGGTCAAACCGAACGGCATTACTAAAAATTCGTAATGGCCGTAGCGAGTGCGAAAGGATGACTTTGGCACATCGTCCAGCTTAATTTTGAGTTGATGGTAATCCGAACGGAGATCGATTTTCGAGAATACAGAGGCAGCTTGTAACTGGTCTAAAAGATCGTCTATCCTGGGAAGGGGGTATTTGTTTCGAACAGTTGTCTTGTTTAATTCTCGATAGTCGATGCAGAGTCGCATCGAGCCATCATTTTTCTTAACGAACAGTACTGGAGCACCCCATGGAGAGACACTAGGCCGAATATACCCACGATCAAGTAATTCTTGTAGCTAAATTTTCAACTCTTTTAGTTCTGTCGGTGCCATTCGATATAGAGGTTTTGAAATTGGTTGGGTTCCTGGAAATGTGTCGATGGTGAACTCTGTCTCTCGATCGGGCGGCATATCGGGCAACTCGTCCGGGAACACATCAGGAAAATCTGCCACAATGGGAATGGACTCAACGTTTGCACAATCTTATCGAGTGTCTCGAACGGAAGCCAAGTACCCCCATGCAGCCAGAGTGAATCATCCGTCGAGCAGACATCGCTGATTTCACCATGCAGGCATATGACGCTTTCGACTGTGGACTGCACGAATAGCAAAATTTGGTCTCGCCAGGAAGACGGAATACGACTTTCTTCTCCACACAATCGATAGTAGAAGAAAAAGCGCCAAGCCAGTCCATTCCCAAAATGATGTCGTAGTCCCCTATGTCCAGAACTATCGCATCAAGTGACAATTTCCTCCCTCCGATGCAAATGAAGCCATCTCGACAAACTGAATCGGCAGGCAAGCTCGTGCCTGACGAAGTATTGACGCTAAGCCTTAGGCCTAACGGGGTTTGAGTGAATCTATGTTCCCTAGCGAAGTTTGATGACACAAAACTGTGGGTAGCACCTGAATCAAATAACACTCGTGCAGGCACATTATTGAATAGCAACATACCTGACACTACGGTGTTCGAGGCAAGCGCCTCGTCCCTCGTCAAGGCATAGACCCAGCCCCCAGTGTTCGAAAGATGCTCTTGTTGCTACGCATCCCGATTCGCTTGGGATCCCTGAACTGAATTTTGCTGTTCTGTATGGCGCTGAGGGACTCGGTTGGGGCGATCAAGATAGTCACGAGCATAATGGCCCAGCCGACCACAGTTGAAGCATCCCTGATTTCGACATTCGCTTGCCTGGTGCCCTGTACGGTTGTATTTTGCACAGCGCTGCCCTTGGTTCCCCCCCTGATTGTTGCCCTGGTTGCCGCCGTGATTTGGACGCTTGTTTGTGTTGTTTCCTCATGTATTACCTTGGCGCTTATGATTAGAATGTTGCACAGCGCCCCCGGTAGTGGAAGGACATTGTGGCTCCAGGACAAGGGCATGGTTAAGGACTTCCCTCATCGTCTCATACTGCGGAGGAACTACGTGCGCGTGGATGGAAGGTCGTAGGCCGCCTTCAAATCGTCTGGCTCGGCTTGCTGCATTGGGCAGATAAGAACTAGCAAACTTTGCCAACCGGTTGAATTCTGCGGCATACTGCTTCACCATCATCGTTCCTGGTTGCAGTCGCACAAAATCGTTCTCTTTTTTACGACGAATGGGTGGGAGGATAAATTCTTTTTCGAATGTGCTACGGAAGGTGGACCAAGGGATCGTCTCGTCATCATCATTCGCCGAGAGCGATCCGCAGTGAACATCCCACCAATCGTGCGCATTCATCCGAAGCTGGAGTTGGGTGCAGGTGACTCGTTTGTTATCAGGTACTTCTAGGAGCTTAAAGTGATCTTCCAACTCGGCCAACCAATCTAATGCTACGACCGGATCCTCCGTCCCTCGGAAGGACGTGTTGCAGACCTTTTTGAAGTCAGCAAAGTCGAAGGCAGTCACATCCTTCTTCCTTGCATTTTGGGGCACTATGACTTCGTCTGTTGCTGGCTCCACCGGTTCCGCTATTGTTATTACGGATTGGTTAGAAGCCAGGGTCTGAACAATTTGCTGCAGAGCGTCCACCTGCTTCTGCTGGATCTCAAATCGAGCCTCTAGATTCTTCTCAAACTTGTCTTGTCGGGCCTCATCCCTCTTCTATTGTGCTTCAAATATTAGCATCATTCGTTCAACCGGATCTACGGAGGGCGCAGGCCGCTGGCTCTCGGAACTAGCCGAAGTGCCTGAAGTACTTGCATCAACTTGGCCTGTTGCTTGGGTTCGAGCCATTCCTGCTAAAACAAGTAACTTATATCAGTCTCATAGAGTATTACGGACTCACTGTATGGAACGTATCTCATTTTGCACCAATTGATTCAAGAGTTAACTCGGACGGGACAGGGTCATTTTTAGGAAAACTTTCCGACTCGAGATCAAAGGATCTGAAGCTTTGCTCTGATACCACTATGTCACGCCCCGATTTTGCCCAATCGATAATCGTCCCCCGGACGTGATGCCGTGCACGCGTAGGGCGCGCGTGCACAAGTCCTAGGCGTAGTAATAATCTTTAGAACATATGCAACAGAGTACGCAAATAAGATAACACACATTGAGGCATAGAAAAGTTTCCTTTTTATTGATAATGAACATCTATTTACAGACTCTTGACCCAAAACGAGAAGGATACCACTGGGGCTTACAACTTGGATACAAAATGAGATAGAAGTTCCCATACATCATATCCTTTACTAAACTTTAAAATAATACAACATAGCCACCTGCTGGCGAAGCTATCGCCTTGCCACGGAGCCGCATATAAGGGTTGCACCTGCTCCAAGTGCTTTGTACAAGCTTTAAAAAGTCACGGACGGGATGTGTCGGATATTGGACTGGTTGGAGAAGGAAGAAGCTTCAGCTCCTCGCCGCGTCGCTCGGGCTCGGGGAACCTGCTGCAACGAGGATCAGTACTATGAAAAGTACTGGTGAGGGCGAGCTAACCCAACTAACCAAATTCAAGTTTGTTCATATGAAACAAGCAATATTATTGTGGTCTTTCTATCTTGCCTTAGTTCAATTTACATGCAAGCATTGAATATATATTCGATTTACGGAATAAACGTGCTACCGTTAGGTAACTTTTGCCTTCCCGTCTGAACTGCCTGCATAACACTTACCATGTTCTTCCCTGCCACGAAGACATCATTAGTTTGAGCAAGCAATGCAGAAATATATATGTACATTGGGTCATGGCATATCATTGCCACCGTGGACAATAGCTACAGTAAGCGGTGACCCTTGCAGCTCGGGTAGCTAGCCCCGCTACAAGGCCTCCCCGCCTTACCCGTGCTAGTCTTGCTAGTATAGCTATCCGAGTTCCGCCCGGAACGAATCGGCCCTAGTGCCCCGGGCGCCGTTCGCAGGAACTAAACCTTGTGCACAAGTTGTCCGACCGAACTAAGCATTTATACTAAATCAATCGATAAAGCATTCAAACCACAAGAATGTATACATCTACTTTAGCATAGTGCATTGGCATAGTCTTCCTGTCCAAGTGATTGCATTTCAATATAGTTTGCACAATACATGCATACAATTATATAGAATAAGTTCTAGCTACAACTGAAACATGAATATATGAATGCATAGCGGACAAGCACGCATCAATGAGATCGTTCGGGCATTCTAAGTGACAAGCATTTCAAGTGGTTTCAAGTCTAACTCATCTTTCTCTTGACTCAGTTTTATTCTTATTATGATATCGTTAGAGCGGGATGCATAATGAGTCAATTATTATTAGAGTGAAGACTTGGCAGAAGGGTGCTAATCGAAATAAAGCCACTCACAAGTTGGAGAACTAGGAGAGAAAGGAAGGACTTCAAGACTCCGCGCGTGCGCCGTCTACCCGATCACCTGCACGCACCAACAGATGATCAATATCTCCTGCTTCGGTCTCCGAGGTTCGATATGAAATTTTGAGATCCTAAGAACGAAAATAATAAAATCCATCGAATTCGTTCAAGAAAACGCAAGTCATAAAACCAACAAGAAAGCAACCAAGCGGCACAAAAACGGGCAAGAAAACCAGCACAACGGAAAGGCCCCGCTCGACTCTGCCGTCGAGTCCTTCCTTGAGGCACGATCCGTTGAATATGGGACCTGATTCCGAAGAAACCAATCCATAACGAGGAAAGGATCTTTATTCAATCTATCCCGTTCGTACGGTCGTAAGTATTTCTTGGCCGCGCTCCCCGAATAGGGGGAACGGGGCATTACAACCGATCCCTTGAACCCGTGGTCCGATAAAAAGCACGATCTACTCAATTGATATGACCGTGCAAACATGCCATGCTCTCCAAATCATTCGACCAATCAGACTAAGAAATACGGTATTATCGCTCTAATGCAGCTATCTCACTATTGCTCTGAACGAACATCTGAATCCATAGATCTTCGCTTGCGATCTGCACATAAAACCAACTCAAATCAATACTTATTCCCAAATTCAATAAATTAAAATGTAACCAGTTATTGCCTCATTCAATCTGACTCAGCATAATGTACTGTGCGATTGCGGGGCATTACATATTGCCTTAGATCCAGGTCTTTCTATACTCCCTGTGTTACCTCTAAAACCTCTTGATACATCTTCGCTCGGTTAGAGGTCACCTGCATTCGTATCTCCTTCGTTATTATCCTACAGAAGCAGCAAGCTCAGTCCTCATGATCACGTACCATACTCTCGAAAAAATAACCAAGTTAAATGAACTAAGTTGCCTACTCCTCAACACCCACGCTGCCTTGCTCCACCTCATGACTTGGCTCTCTAGAGCCTCCCTGGTAACGACCTCCTGAAGAGGGTCTTAAAGGTATCCTAAGTTAGCATATGGAAAATGCACCTCGCCTCGTCTCTGTAGTGTCCCGCTTTTAGTACGAGGTATTATGTAGGCTTGTGGCTTGAATAGCCAGTTGGAATATAATATTATAAAGAAATCCTTACGGTACCCAATTGATCAAGACAAAGTAAATTAAGACCCTTTTTCCTTATTTGGAATTGTCCGAAATGTAGTAAATCATATCTTGAAGAATAATAAGAGTCTCTTTATAAAACCTTTTATTGTTTATGTTTTCATTGGATGCTTTTTGATGTTGGCTTTATTGAATGCACTTTCATTGTTGTTTTTCAATGGATGATTTTCATTATTTTTCTTCATCAATTTTTGCATTCATATCAAAATTTGAGATAAAGAAAGAAGAAGAAACAAATAAGAGTATTAAAACTTTGTTGGTACAAATGTAGGTGAACCCATAAGCGAGGCTTGATTGACGTGTAGGAATCTCTCTCTCTCTCTCTCTCTCTCTCGGGTAAACGGGATATGAGCCATAGTGCTCATATTTCTATATGAGTCATGCACATGTGCACCCATGTGCACTAGTACACTCTATTCCTATTGGTTCACATGTGCATGACTCATGTAGAAATATGAGCACTATGGCTCATATCCCATTTACCCATATATATATATATATATATATATATATATATATATATATATATATATATATATATATATATATATATATATATAGCTGACCAAATCATACTCTTGGTCCTCGTATTTTGGTACCGGGTGTGATTAAAGGCAACGGAGGGGCATTCGACGGGAGGACCCACTGAAAAAGGATGGAAACCTATTGAGAAAAAGAGAAAAAAAAATGTAAATGTTGGATCCTCGAGGGATAATAATCATGTGGATTAAAAAAATATGAATGAAAATTTGGTTAGTCTAATTTTAAAATCACAATTTTAGTTGATTTAGAATCCTAGTTGACTAAGATGTGATTTTTATGTCTAACTTGTCAACCACACTTCACTAACACTAAATTGTGAAACTGTACACATGATTTTGAAATCCTAATTGACTAACATCCCTTTAGATGTTCTTTGGTAGTTAGGAGTTATTGTCAGATTCTCCAATACAGTAGGAATTAGCTCCAATTTCTAACATTCCACTGTTTGGTAAAGGGTATGAGAGGGAAAAAAATGGATGAAGTTACCGTGAGATAATTCTTGTCGGTGGGAATTGGAAGGAATAATTCCATCTCCCACATTCGGATTTTGGCAATGGATATGATTTTTTTTTTTTTTATCAATTAATTATATAACTAATAAACGATTAAATAAAACTAATCACTTATGATTTTTTGCTAATCATTGATTAAACAAACTAATAACTAATAAAATTTGATTAATATTTAAATAATTTTTTTATTCTTAATTAGTGTTAATGGTTAGTAAATAAAATTTATTTATTTTGATTTTTAATTATGTTGCATGACCGAATACGAACATAATTTTAGACACTAGGTATATTTTAGAGTTTTATATCCGTATTAATTCAGTTTTTAATATGTGTTCGACTAGCCAAATAATTTTGGATATGACCGTACTATCTAGATTTGGACTGAAGATGTTTGGATGACTAATTATTAGTAATTAATTAATAAATATGATAGTTAATTATATTTCAAAAAATTATTTATTTTATTAGATAATTAGTTAGTTAAGCAATTTTTTTAAACAATATTAGTATATTTTAACTACTTTTATCTTTACTTATAAAACTAATTATCATATTTATTATTATTATAATATACTCTCTTATTTTCTTCTTCTTACTTTTTTATTCTAACCATACAAGTTTGTCTGGTTTACTAAACAGCCTTTTAGTGAATACAACTACATGTACTTAAAGTCATTCAAAATTAGTATATTTGTACTACATGGTTGTACTCCAAGCCAATTAAAACAATATATTTACATTTATCATTCTACCATATAATATAAATATACCATTTAAAGTGTTTAAATATTACGTGAGGGTAAAGAACATCCACAGTGGAACATTCCAAATACATATTCTAAATTATTAAAAATATGTAAATTACTACTTTTTGAGTGTCTCCTTAATATTAGCATACAATGGTACATTCCAAACAAATACTCCAAATTAACCTCCTCTTTTTTCTCCCTCTTTTTATCTTTTTATCTTCGTTCTCTCCCTTTCTTTTTTTTCTTTTTTTCTTCCTTATTTGGTAAAAACCAATGTTGTAAAATCTTGACTAGGCGGTCGACTAGTCGCGGACTAGTCGCTAGTCGGCCGTCGCCGACTTGACTAGGAAAAAAGTTGGCCCAAAAATTGATTGAGCCAATAGTCGGTGCTAGTCGGCCGACTAGGCGGCCCTAGTCGGCTAGGCAGGCCTAGTCGGCCGACTAGGCTTTGCTAAAAAAAAAGGGTACAAGTCATCAAACCCGACCCGTTGGAGGTCCTTTGAAAACCCTAAAAAGTGTCGATCGAGAGAAGAAGAAGAAGAAGAAGAAGAAGAAAGGGGGGGAGGGACTCACCTGATTTGCCAGCCGCCTCCGATACGTCGGCCATCTCCACCCAGGCGAAGCCATAGGTAACTTCTCCTTCCCCTTCTTCTTCTTCTTCTTCTTCTTCTTCTTCTTCTTCTCCTACTGATATTTTTTTGTTGCTTTGGATTTTTTGTTGCTTTAAATTTGATGCTTCTGCCTCCAACCTGTGCTTTGGCTTTCATGCTTTTTTGTTTTCTTTATTTTTTTTTAATGAGATTGTTGTTGCCTCCAACCCGTGCTTTGACCGAGTGGACCATATCCAATAGAAAATGACAATAGAAAAAGTGTGTGTTGTTGTTGCTTTGATGTTGATTTTGCTTTGGTTGTTTTTTAATACATGCTGCATCTAACCTGTGCTTTGACAGAGTGGACCATATTAATACATGATGTTAATAACACATGCTGCTATTAATACATTTTTTTTAAAACATTGCCTATATTATTGTACCCCCATATGCTTGAGCCGATTCAGGAACTAGAACTCAATATTGGTGTTGATGCCAAATTCAAAAACAGGCATGTCACCTGTCGACTTTGATATTAATACATGTTATTCTAATAGAAAAATGATAAGTATTAATAAGTATATATGCTATTTGTTTTGTTTTGTTTTGTTTTTAATATATGCTATTAATATGATCCAATTTTTTATAGACATGACTACTTCATCGGTTGCATCAAATTTTAATGTTCGTGAGATGACAAGTGATTTGAACATTCAAAATGCTTTGAAATGTGCATCCAATGACATTTGAAGGAAGTATGGTAAAATTGTGGATGTTAAAGCATTAGACATAGTTAAATACAAGTTATGTTCAAAGATTATGTCCGGAGGTATCTACCGGCTCAAATGTTATGTAGCCGGTCGGTCCAAAAATGTGAAAGCTTGCAATAAAGCCTTTAAAGAGGCAATATAAGAATGTGTAGAGGCACTTGATGGTGCTAATAATAAGAAGAAGAAGACACAAAAGCAAATTGAAGAGATAAAACTTAGAAGAGAAGTTTCGACATCACATGATGCTTTGGAAATGGATGCAGATATGGAAGTCATGAGACCGAAGAGGTCTACTATTAATAGATCTGTGGAGTTTAATCCAGAAAAAAATATCGACTCTACAATGTTTAGAAAATAAGCAAATTTAACGTCTTGATGGACAAGAAGAAGGTTATGTATATGCAATAATACATAGCCCGGTGGATCATTGAGAGTGCATTCCTTTCAGTGACATTCAATAACAGTTTTAAGCTAATGATAAAGGCTATTGGATAATTTGGTCCCGGATTACCTACGCCAAGTCGATATCGGTTGAGTGACCCATGTTTGAATGCGGAGGTGTCGAGAGTTAAGAACTCTCTAAAGAAACATGAAGATGAGTGGGCCATATCCGGTTGTTCCATTATGACCGATGTTTGGACCGACCGCAAAAGGAGAAGCATTATGAACTTGTGTGTTCATTGTAGGGAAGGGATCTCTTTCATTTCTTCAAGGAAAGATTCTGATACATCTCATACGGGGTCCTACATATTTGAGTATGTCGATAAATGCATTGACGATGTAGGGCCAGAAAAGCTGGTGCAAGTTGTGACGGATAATGCTTCAAACAACATGATGACGACGATTTTGATGGCAACCAAAAGGCCTAATTTGTTTTGGACTTCTTGTGCCACACATACGGTGAATATTATGCTTGAGACTATTGATAAACTTTCAAGATAAGTCTTGACTCATAAACTCTTAGTTCGTTACTTATTTACTTGATAACTTTATTACTTATTTACTTGGTAAACTTTTAACTTTCAAGGTTCAAGAGTGCAATTGATAAGGCTAGGGCCTTAACCATCTTCATATATTCTCATTACTCAACCTTGAGAATGATGAGAAAGTTGACAAAGAAGCGTGACATAGTACGACCGGGAGTAACACGATTTGCAAGTAACTACCTTATTTTGCAAAGCTTGGTGGAGAAGAAGAAACAACTAAGGCTAATGTTTGATTCCGAAGAATGGGCCTGGAATTCACATTCCAAAAGTGTGAAGGAAAAATGGCATATGCAACCGTTGTTAGCATCTTTTTTTGGAAGTTGGTAAACTCATGCTGGATTATTTTTCGGCCATTGGTGAGAGTCCTTCACTTTGTTGATAGTGATAGGCCATCTATGCCATAGTTGTATGGAGAAATTGAAGTTGCAAAAAAAAAAAAAAAGATCAAGGAGAAAGTTTATAGTGGAGTTGAAAAGAATTATAAACCGATAATTGACATTATCGAGTCTAGATCCAAAGGTAGGCTTGATTCAAATTTTTACTTGGCGGAATATTTGCTTAATCCATACTACTTTGCAAAGAACAGGGTGGAGATAGGAGAGGATTTAGCTTGTATGAAAGTTATTCTCAATTGTGTGGAAAAATTCTATCCCGATGACTTGAACACTCAAGTGAAAGTGAGTGATGAAGAATTAATCATGTATAAGAATTTGGTGGAGATGTTTGGAAGAAAATAAGCAGAACTTTCTTATCAAACTAAATGTATGAATAACTTTAATCCCAGTAAGTCTTGACTCATCATAAACTTCTAGTTCATTACTTATTTGCTTGGTTACTTTATTTCATTGACTAATACTTATTCACATATTTTGTATGATAATAAATGCTAGCCAGGTGGTGGAGTAATTATGGTGGCAATGCACCAAACTTGAACAAGATGGCAATTAGAATCCTCTCCTTGACCACAAGTTCATCGGGTTGTGAGAGAAATTGGAGTACTTTTGAAGGGTATGCCACTTTTATTTTATTTTTTTATATATTATTTTTGGTATTCTTCATCTAACTAATTAGAATGTTGTAATTTTATATTGTAGGTGCATACAAAAAAGAGAAATAGACTTGATTCGGAAAGATTGAACAAGTTGGTGTATGTCCAATTCAACTCCAAATTTCACAATAAGAAGAAAAGAGTAAATGATATAAAAATGTTCTTCAAGCAGATGATTGTTCTCAAGCTCAACATTGGTTGGTTGATGGGATCGATGATGAGACTGATGTTGATTCTGTCACCAGATCTACATGGAAGGTACTTGACCAAGCGGTGAGAGCAAATGAAATACTTGAACCTAGGAGGAGCTCTAGGATCACGAGAGAACTTGATGATGAAGAGTTTATCTCGGAGGTCGAAGAAGATGATGAAGATGACGACTTTGAGTCCGACGAAGAAAGAGATGTGCCCTTAGTAGATGAGCACGATGATATCTTTGATGATTGAGGAGCACTTTGATCTATCTCCTTTTATTTTTGTAAAATTTTGCTTATGTACAAGATTTGTTACTTTGGAGTTTGGGTACTTAAGTTAATATTTTGATGACATATGACATATATTGAATATTTTTTATTATATATATATATATATATATATATATATATATATATATATATATATATATATTAAAAAAATCAAAACGACTAATCTGACTAGTCCCCGCCTAATCCGATTAATCTCTAGTCCCCGCGAACTGACTAGCGGTCGACTAGCGATTTTTACAACCTTGGTAAAAAATAATTAATTTTGGTGGACCCATGAATTAATGTAGAGGAGCTAGAATACACTCCTAATTTGAGCGTCTCTTGGCTTTCTAATAATTTTTAAGTATAGAAAAGTGCTTACAAAATTTGATTAAAGTTAAAATGTAGCAATTGAAACCACATTCACTATAGATGCTCTTAGATTTAGGGGTGAGCAATGGTTAAGTTCGGTTCAAACCGAACCGAATTTGCAAAAATAGATCAAACCGATAACCATTTTTGTCAAAAACCTTTAATCGAACCAAATTAAGAAAAATCGATCAGAACCGAACCAGAAAAAAAATCGGATTACGGTACGGTTCGGTTCCATTTTATGTCTCTAATTTGCATCTTCGCAACATACAAGGAAAGTATGCCGCCATGGAGGGGGGTTATATGCAAAGGAGTACCTGTAGATGACTTGTTCCACAGACATAGGATCCCAAATGGAAGCCTATTTTTTTCCATGAAGCTAAGTGCATTCCCTTTGCTGTTATTCATTTCATTTCCTACAGCCACTAGTCTCCTCCTTTCTTCATAAAGGAAAAAAAAAATGTAACCATAAAATATCGATTCTCCAAAGCCCTTTTCTTTGGAGCAAAAAATTAGAAAAAAAAATACCAATCATAATACAAAAAATATTGCACAGATCTGACCAGAACTAGAAGCAAAAAAAATTTAACAAAAAAAATTACAAAAAATATAAAACTTACTCGATTTGATCCCCTTTTCCCCGTTGAGTATAGTCTACACATCGACTATCGTGAAGCTGCCGGAGGCCTCGCAAAGAAATTCCAAGTCCGACGAGCAGTCCTCATTGCGTCTGCTCCTCACCGCGTGTCGACCACCGAAGCCAAACAACTCCGGCGCCTGCAACATTAGCAGCCGCACCGAGAGACGAGATTTGGAGAAGAGAGAGAGTTGGGAGAGAGATTGGGAGAGGTAACAGAGAGATTGTTACATGCGACAGAGAAAAAAATTCAGAGAGAGTTTAGGTCTAGGGCTGTGATGTTGATATATATAGTTAAGGGTAAATTGATAAATGTATAATTCGATTTTCGGTTCGGATTGATTTTGAAAATTCGAAATCGAGATTCGAACCGATAAACCTTTTAACTATTAAATGAGAACCGAATTCAGACCCGATATTCTAAAAACCGATCCGAATTACAACTTCGGGTCGGGTCGGATCGGATCGGATAGTTATCGGTACCGTTAATTGCTGACCTCTACTTAGATTTCATTTATCGAAAGCCATGGATTATAATCTAGTTAAAATATTGAAAATTTCGTTTGGCGGTATTATTATTATATTATTTTTTGATGATTATTTTTTTTGTCATACTCTCCGTAGGCAACCATGGAAGGGAGGTAAAATTGGATCACCTGGCTTTAAAACCGCCAAACCCACCCCCCCCCCCGCCCCTTTTTTTTTCTTTTTTTCTTTTTTTCTTTTTTCCTCCCATGTCCGCCGTTGAAGGCACCAAATGGGTGAGACTATCAACCATCGCTTTGGCCGTCACCGCCGCAGCGGTGTCTCTGACAGCCGCTTACTTCTCGGGTAATGTCCCTTCCCCTCCTCAAACCCTAAAAGAAATCCCTAAACCCTAACCCTAACATTTATTCCAGTCTCGAGCCGCCGGCGGAAATCGAAGGCCCTAGCTTCGCGCATCCGCGACCTCGAGGCCTCGCTCGAGGTCTCCTCGGCGAGCGTCTCGTCCGAAAGGCGCGGAAGAATTAGGGCTCAGCAGGTTCAGATCTAACCATGGAGTTCATAAACTTTACGTTAGTAGTTCCTTGGTTGATGAGATTTGGGAACTCGTTATTTCAGGCGCTGAGACAAGCTCTGGCTACACAGAGCAACTCTGACGGGACAGCGGAGACAGCTTCTTATTATCCCATGGTTCCCATTGGCACTGTCCGTTCTTGCTTCTCCACTAGGTATACCTTCGATTTCCAAGAACAACAATATTTACCAAGCTATGTGGTTGAAAATTTGAAATAAAATGTTTACCGACTTAATATTGACCCAAAAAAAAAAGATGAACCATTTACAGGTGGTGTAGTCTTACCTTGATTTCATCTTGATTTTTCTCGACTATGAAATCACTTATAATCAGGTGTAGTCAAATTTCGTGATTCCGAAATCAGCAAAAATTGGGCGTAGTCAATCTTGATTCACGGATTTGTGAATCACCGAAATCCAACCAAAATCTTTCAAAATTGGGTGTAGTAAAAAATGTCGATTTTCAAATCATGCAAAATTCGATGTAGTGAGAAATCGAATGGTTTGGGCTGATTTGAGCATGATTTGGATGCTCATATAAGTATTTTTTTGGCCATCCAAAATCAAGAAAAAATGGCCTGATTTCAAAATTCACTCTTTAGAGCATCTCCAAGGGTTTACCTTGAAGATTACCTAACTTAGGTAGACTTAAAGCATTTCATAGATTTTGTGAGTCATTTTGGTAGATGGACTCGAATGATGTACTCTGTTTTTTTTTGACTCGAATTATATACCTTAAGTGACTTCCTTAAAAATATTTTATTAATATAATATTTTTTACTAGTTTTTAATTTAATTAATATAGTTATTTCCTTTGTATAATTTGATGATATACAAATTATATTCCTATATAAATCAAATAATTAAATGAAATAATAATTAATTAATCAATTGCTATTAGATTTTTTATAATTAAATAATAATTAATTATCAAGGATTAATGGTGATAACTGTATTCATGAAATATAATATTAATAATATTTTAGTAATAGTTAAATAATAATCTTTATAATATTTAAATTAATTTAATGCGAGAAGTACAAATTAATTTCATTAATTTATGTATTTTATTTCAATGGGACTGACTTGAGATCAAGGTTCAAAGTATCGGTATCGGAATCGGTATCGGACCATTCCTATGAGTATCGGGATCGGCGGTATCGGCAGTATCGGCGGTTTCGGATCGGAGTATCGGATTTTTTGGTATCGGAAAGCAAACAACTATTAGTAAATTATTAACATTTTAGAGAATATATTTTATACATTTATGCATAATTTAAAGTATTTCCAGTATTGTTTCTTAGTATTTTTGATATTGAATGAAATAGTAGTCATCCTTGTCGATTGATTTATATGCGATAGATATATTTTCCTCTTTCATATGTTTTTACAACCTTATTATGCTCTTACACCCTTGCTAATTGGTTTTTTAATTTAATATTTTTTGCCGAATTGACCGGAAAAGAGACCTCTAATGTCGGTATCGGTCAGTATCGGATATCGGTCGGTATCGGATCGGGACATTTTCCAAACTGTATCGGTATCGGGCGTATCGGATCGGTATCGGCCGATACTTTAAACTATGCTTGAGATGTTCTTAGGGAGCCTAAAGTTAGGGTGTAACTTGGGTACTCTCTAAAGTTAGGGGGTTACTTGAGTAGTTTCATGGAGTCCATTTTTTTGATAATGTACCTAAATCTAAGTAAGGGGGGCACTTAAGTAGCACCTTGGAGATGGTCTTTTTCATTTACATGGCTGAGGTATATGTACTTAGAGCTCATGTTAGTTCCCCAACTAGGAAAGACACCACAAAAATCAATGTGATGCCATGTCAAACACTTATATTTCAAAAATATGGAGGCTTCTTTGTCGCAATGTCCATATTGTGTCTTGTTGTGATACATCATACAGAGAGACACTCCAATCTATTGATTTCTATATTTGAAAACTTTGTTTTCCATTAATATTGCAATAAACCTGGTGATCATGTGCGTACGGGCATAGGTGATGCACCACTTTGCTAGTGTTGGTACTAGCGATGTACCGATACATTCTTTGACCTATTCTACGTGACACTAAGGTTGAGGAGCGATCAAATTAAACAATGTGAAACTGGTGATTTTAGAATCCACTCTTTATAAATACGTTACAAGATATAATTCCGATGAGTTATATGATACATGATTTTATGTATTGGTGCTCGTAATGGAACTCATTCTTGCAACGGTGCCCATGGAAGATGCTGTAAGATATCGCTACCGGCATGTATTTACGTCACAGAATGTTTTGACAGCTTGCAACTTCTATATGGAGCTTATTTATGTGATCAATGGGTGGGAGGAATATGCTCATGATTCCAAAGTTTTCAGTGGTGCTTTAATTAGAGAACTAGTAGGATGACATGGTTCTTGGACTTTATTTTGTAAATGTTCTTATCTAGAAATCAGAATTAAGAATTCAAACATTATTCAAATATCTCATCCAAATTTGATTTTAAAAATCAGGGATCAAATCAGGGTGAAATCAGGAGTGGTCGAGTGAAATCAGGCAAACGGGAAGAAATAGGGACAAACGATGAAATTAGGACAAAATTAGATTTTTTAAACAATATGGCAAATCAGCCTCAAATCAGGTTACGACTACACCCCCGTTAGCATAGTCAGACTATTATCGTTTCCCCCGATGAGTTGATTATACAATCTGCTATGTTGCACAACCCGAATTCAACGACACAAAATTGACATGGTGACATTGAAATGAATACAATGTTTTTGGCTCATTATAGTGTATTTTAGAGTGTTTGTGTTGTGTCAAATACATGTCTTTGTGTTGTGTCAAATGCATTTTTGTGTCGGCATACTTGATAGTGTTCTCGGTTGTATTGCCATTGTTCAATTTCAACTCTCCTTTTCCAAAGATGAAATATTTTTGAATGAATTAAGGGCTTCTAGGGAAGGGGATCAACAAATAAAACGACATATTAGGATGTTTTGAGTCTTTGACTACAACAGATTCTTATACATGAAAATTTATTGGCTAAATATTGACCTTTTGGTTTAAGATGAATAAGGGTATACTTTTTTGCTTTAAAATATTGTTTATTGACACTAAAATGTATTTTTTTGGTGATACTGAAATTGTGGAAGTTGCTCACCATTTGAAGGATGAAGTTTGTAATCATCTTGAAAGTTTTGGATGTTGTCATTGTAACTGATAAGCTGACCTTCTTCTATAAGAACATAGTTTGCTGGTAATTTTCTTGAATTCAAATAGGAGGGAATTAATGTTATGTAGGATACTTATCTCTTTTAAAATTTGTGTTATCCATTTGTTTCTGACATGGCACACTCCCATCTGTGTCTACTTTAGCAAATAATCTTAGATTTCAATATATACCCATTTTGTACTTATTTAAGTTCCTCAATATACAAACACAAGTTCAATCACTCAAAATCATCATCATCATCTTTGATGCTCAGTAGCACCGGTCAATTATGAATGTGGCCTTCGGGTTGATACTTGACCAGGCCCAAGGGGGTGGTGACTGTGCTCGGTCGACACTTTTGACGTAGGTTGCACATAGCGGTTTAGGGAGCTTATCACAGAACAGGCCGGGAGCCCCCCTCCCTCCACCCCCACCCAAACAAACAAACAAACAAAAAAGTTTATCCTAAGTGCCATTTTAACCGGTGTTCTAAATTTTGCTAGGCGGAATCGGTACAGCGAAGGGGTGCCTAAGCATCCCGCACATTTTTTTTAGAATTTAGATTTTTTTTTTGAATTCTGAATTTTTTTGAATTTTTCTAGATTTTTTTATTTTGAAATTTGATATTTTTTTGATTGATTTTTTTTGAAATCTGATTTTTTTGAGTTTTTTTAAAATTTCAAAATTTTGAAATTTTAAATCTGAAAATTTTGATTTTTTTTTGTAATTTTTTGAAAATCGAATAGGCCGAACAGACGCCTAGGAGAACCGAGCAGGACGTAGGAGAACCGAGCAGGACGTTTTCGGTGCGGCGGACGACTGTCTAGCGCCTAGGCGCCGCTTAGGCCGATTTTTAGAACACTGATTTTAACTGCTAGTTCTAGCTCTACCTAGCACACTAAGAAATGACCCTAAAAGTCTCTTACTGATGTCCTCACTAACAAAGAACCGACTTGAATTCTCAAAAATCTAAAAGAAGCAAAGCTGTGGGTTCTTTCACCTCCCTAACGGTCGTCTTTGGTCGCCTCCTCGTCCATTACCTCAAAAGATATTGCAGATTAAAAAAGTGGATCTGATGGCGTGATATGGCATCAAAAAATCCGATGCCAATCTCTTACGTATATCTTTCTTGTACACAACAATATAACCAAACAACAAATTCATTCTTATATTCATATCACCCTCAGCTACAGGAGAACTAGAAACATAAAGCTTTCCCTCTTTTTTTTGTCCGGCTCTTTGGTCCTAAGAATACTGGTTTTAAGAATACTAGTTTTAAGAACGAACTTTTGATGACTAATTCTCCATCTCATTTGAGATGGAAAATGAATTAATATCTTGATGTGATACAACATTTTCCATTTTCGTTGGGAACGAACAACGAAAGTGAAAGTCCATTGGAACCGTCTAATAAAGAAATAAGAGAGCAAAACGGCATTTAAGTTTGGCATTCCCGGCCCACAACGAAACGAGTGGTTTCTTTTTCATGACCAGCTAAAACTAAAGTTCCAATAAAGAGTGTCTTGCTCCATATTGTGGTGGATGGTCCTGTCTTGAGCTCATTCAACTCCGATACGCAATGACTGGACATGGTACTTGGTTGAGCGTCCCTCCGATGCCTAAATCAATAACCGAACAAAGGAGAGCTCAATAAGAAAAATGAATAGGAATGAATGTGCATACATGTCCCATCAGTTACTAGGGTATTTATAACCGTAGGTCGTACGTACTGACGAGAAGAATAAACTCAATTGCCCCTCCTTTCCCTTTACATATGTCCGGTCTGACTCAGCAGGCATGTGGGCTATAATATAGCAGACCGCCTTGGTCGAACTTAGGGGTATATCCTATCAGATGCCCCTGGCTGAGAGGAGCAACTTTCAGTTGGTTCGGTAAGGCATTACTAAAGAAATGCCCCTAGTCCAATCGGTCGGTTTCTCTTGCTTCATGATAGGGGTAGCTTTTCCTGCAGTTATTGCATTGCCAGAGGGGGTTAGCATTGCCAGAGGGGGTTACGGGTTGGTGAGATCTTGACCATTGGGATGTGCCTCGTAACTTGGGCAAATCCTATCCGAACGGTCACATCCTTGGGAAGCGCGGACGAACCGTGTAGGGAAGTTTTAGCGCCAAGGGTTACTATATATAGGAGGGTCCTCGGGTGAGAACCACCTTTGTTGCTTCTTGCTCTTCCGCTACCTAGTCAGTTGCTGCTCCATTCTACGCTTGCTTTCCTCACCGTTCTGTTGATTCTCTTTATTAAGCTTTATTCAGTAAGAACCTCTTCCTTCTATTCTATTCTTTCAATATATCGGACAATTGGGAGGATTTACCAGACAGTTCGAGCAAGCCCTGCGGGGATGAACCTTATCCGGATTTTGGATCATAGGGGAGTCATGTAAATTACTCGTACGACAACTTGTTCAAGGAAGATAAGGAGACGACTTCTGACCCCATTAGGGTTGCAGACTTTGAGGGCAAAGTAGAGGGTACCTTAGGGTTACCGACTTTGAGGGGAAGAAGAGGTTACCGGCACCGACAAAACCCTTAAGCATCGACGACGACGATTGATTCGAGCGGATGGAAGCTTGGTCGCTGTCTTCCACTAGTCGAGCTGGAGGTCGATCGTATGCCCCTCCTATTACCATTGTGGTGCGAGCAAACACGCCTGAAGACGCCACCCTAAATGCCACTGAGTCCGCTCCACTCAGTTCAGCAAGATAATTCAAACGGCACAAAGGTGACGACTTGTCCTACCTAGCTCGATGAGTTCTTGCTCAATGCAAAGGCATTCAGACTTGCCCTTCAGAAGAAGTTCAGCGCTCTCGGAGTCTAGCTCGGCGATGCGATTCATCGCTAAGGTGGGTAGTTCCGATGAACCTGTCTTTGCTTGGCCTTCACACATTAAAACATGGACAATACATGTTAGTCGCTAGGCAAATAATTGATACATGCTAATAAAAGAGTTCAACACACATAGCTAAGGGAATAATCCCAACTTATAACAAATTGCATAGAACATGGAAGGTAACCTGCTGCTAGGAGAGAGAATTTTTCATTATGTTCAAGTAGAGACTTTCCTTATGCCTCAGTAGTATTTATCTGCGAACTGTTGCAATGCATATCACATAGAACATGTCACGGTTTGATGCACTCTACATAATAAAGTTTACTCTGTTGAGACATGAAGACTATCAAAATAGTCGTTTTGAGCCAAATAATGGAAAAATGGAAATGCTTCGGGACCATAAGATCGCCAAGGCAGTTCCCGTACTGGGATCTGCATAAAGAAAGAAAGAATGAAAGTAACAAAGAAAAAATGGCTCGGGGAGCCTGGTACTAATGAAGAGAAAAAGAGAATGATTGAACAGTTCAAAAGAAGAGATAAGATAAGAGACTTGCATGGTCATGGACAACTTGTGCACAAGGTGTAGGGTTCCTGCGGATCGGAGACAGTCGGGACGCCGTGGCCGATTCGACCCGGACGGAACAACTGTATAGTCGTGCTAATGGCCTAGTACGGGTAATGTGGGAACGTGTAGCGGTGCTCGCTACCTATGTTGCTCGGAGCGCCACCAACCTAGACTATAGTCCATAATGGCTTGTAGGCCAGTGACCACTTCATATAGAATAAGGGACTCGATTGCGGCAATTCGCGTGCGAGTCATTGGACTTGAGGCAAGTAACGAATGCACGACAACACCGGATGCATGTCGTTAATTGTCCAAGAATGGATGCACGACACATCATTTATTCATAGAATGAAGGCACGGTACACTGAATAGTTCATACTTATCACGTCTGAGGCAGAGACGCGGTTGTGACACTTATTTTTCATATGCGTCTCTTGTTTCATGATATGTATGTTGGCTGACTTGTATCTTGGGCAGGGAAGGACGAATGGTAAGTTGGTAAGTTGCGCCATATTACTAATATTTTGTGCGTCACTTCGTATCTGCAACACGAATAGACTGTATATCACTGCCATGAAACTGATCCTAAGGCAAGATTAGAAAGACAACAAATAATAATGTACACATAACTTATTGAACATGTTTGGTTTTGTTGAGAGGGCGATAAGCCTCTCTACTAGTGCATTCAATGTACTGATAACCTACCAGATTTCTTGCAGGGTGTGGGAGTAACTCGTTCGGTGCGGAGTTTCCTTCGTGCGTGTTAAGGTGAGTTCGTTCTGGCGCCTTGGAGCGTTGTGGTAGGAGCTGAAGCACCTATACAAGACATAATATATTGGAACATCGCCTATTATATCATATCCAAAGTTGTAAGTCGCTTGACACATTTTATTGTTTTGAGAGATTGAGCGATTTTAATATTCGGCTTAGTGCTGTTGTAACATTTTCTTCAATATCAATAGAGAGCTTGTTTTATCTCATACTTGTGTTTATTCTACTTCCGCTGCATTTGGGACTCTGTGCGACTTTGTGGCTTAGCATTCCTTCGGCTGTTTCGGTGCTTGCCTTGTGCGGGCGCAACTTAGGCTCGCTCGGCATCACGCCTATGCGAGGACGTTCGGTCCTGCGGGGTCAGAGCGTGACATTTTGGTATCAGAGCACGACTTTACATCCTTGGCCTCGTATCGATTCTCTCTGCTTTGAACTTCATTCGTGGGTGATTTATAGACGCTCTCTCTCGATGTTCCGCGGGATGTTCCATACAATAAGTCTAGCTATTTTAATAAATCTTATTGGGTGTTTTGGTTGAACATGATAGCTATGCAAAAAGACCTTGTTGGCTGAGCAATGGACATTACATATTAGACGTGTTGATTTGAGTGTTTATGTGCGAGATCAGAACGTCGTTTGGACGAGGATAAGTTGGATTCAGATCATGTTGTTTGGATAACAATCAATAGAGGCGCTGTCGGAAGACAATATCATTAAGCGAATATCGAGGAGCGTGCTTGGACTTTGAGGAACGAATCAGTCGGGTATTCGAGTGAATCAGTTGGAATTTGAATTCAGTTTTGAGGATGTGTCGAATGACTTGAACCCTGAGTGGTGTATGGAATAACTTGAGGATATTCGATTAATCGAGGAATTCGGGGTATCAATGAGCTTGTCAACAAGCAACGCAATGTTGTGCAAAGCCTAGAATGAGTAAATACTTAGCTAGCTGTAAAACCGAGTGTGTCGTATGAGATTTGGCTCGAATGATCAATGATGTGTCGAGTGAATAATGGGAGTATATCAGATAGCGATTCAAAGTAACATAATGGATATCTTGGTTGAGGAACTTAGTGGATCGTACTTGCGATTTCGGATTGAACCAATGTGATAAGGTTTTGTGTCAAGATTTAAGACTCGAGAATGCGATCGGAGTTAGCGAGTTTGAGTTGGTTGTGCGACTTGGACGGTAACGCAAATTTGGATAAGGATGCGATGAGAAGATAATGCGCATGGAAGTTAGGATTTGGAAGATATGGAAGTGACTTAGAGGATTGAGAAATAATTTCGCTTGATAAAATTGAGTTTAGTATGGATGTTTGGTTTCGAATCGGGATGATTTGATACAATTGAAGAATCATGTTGCTTGAGGAACAAATGTAGACGATATTGGATTTGGTCTTGAGTTTGGACGAGTCGATCTTGAATTTAGGTTGGAAGATAGCTTGGGATGAAACAAAAACGATATTATGTGAAAGAATGATTTCATGGTTGCGCATTCTTGAGGATACTCGAACGCGTCGAGGATAGACAGATTTTGGCTCGAGGATTTTCTAGTCGGATGATTGCTCGGTATGTTATCGATTGAATCTTGAAAACTTGGTGGTTTGGAAGAATTCTAGGACGTGGACTATGGATTGAACAGACGATAACGTTGAAGTTTCGGACGACTTGGCTAAGCGAATGTTGATCATGGTATGAACGGATATTAGAAACTGACTGTATATCATTGCTATGAAACTGACTCTAAGGCAAGATTAGAAAGACAAGTAATAGTGTGCACATAACTTATTGAACATGTTTGGTTTTGTTGAGTGGGCGAGAAGTCTCCCAATTAGTGCATTCAATGTACTAATTATCTACCAGATTGCTTGCAGGGTACGGGAGTAACTCATTCTGTGCGGAGTTTTTTTCGTACGCGCTAAGACGGGGAGTTCGTTCTGGCGCCTTGGAACGTTGCGGTAAGAGCTAAAGCACCTATACAAGACATAATATATTGGAACATCGCCTATTATATCATATCCAAAGTTGTAAGCTGCTTGACACATTTTATTGTTTTGAGAGAGAGCTTGTGCGATTGTAATATTCGGCTTAGCGCCGTTGTAACCTTTGCTTCAATATCAATAAAGAGCTTGTTTTATCTCATACTTATGTTTATTCTACTTTCGCTGCATTGGGGACTACCTGTGCGACTCTATGGCTTAGCATTCCTTAGGTCATTTCAGTGCTTGCCTTGCGCGAGCGCAACTTAGGTTCGCGTGGCATTACGCCCATGCGAGGACGTTCAGCCCCGTGGGGCCGGGACGTGACACCCTCGGGTAGCACTAAATTGTTTTATGGGTACTTCGTTCAACAATGCATTTATAGGTTTGTTCTTTACAATCCGATAGGACGACCTGGCGGGATCACCTCTTAATTCCGACCGAGACTTGCACACTCTATTTCCGGCGACCGACAATCTATCATGCACTGTGAGGTGGAAGCACAATTTTTGTATACGAAACATCACTCAGGAATATTAGGAATGGTATACGCCTTCCTATTTATCCGAATGTTTGCACCAATTGTTCAGTACTACGGTTTGCTAGTCAATAGGCTGGCACCGAACACTTGAAGGATCATGATGATGTTCCTCATCGGGCTCCATGACACCGGAGTGCCTTTCTCGGTAGAACTGTTTATGCTTTTCTTTGATCTTCCGTCCTTCCAACACATTGACTGGATCACCTTTTATAGGCATCCACTGACCGAACAACCCAAGGTAGAGTAACCCGCAATCATACCACACTTGGAAGTCTCGTTTCTTCATTATCAAGTTCGAAGACATAGAAGACTTCGGTGGGCCGACTATGTAGGGTCGATCACTCAGCCCTTGAGTCAGAGAAGAAGAAACATAAGTTGAGAGATGCTCGGTTACATTGAGAGGTTCTCTGCTCATCCGGGGTTTCTTTATCTGAGACACATGAGGTTGTGGCGGAGAATAACGTGAGGGAGATTAGGGTCAACGGCTACGTCAAGCCCGGTACGAGTGAACGATATATCAACGTCGACTGAACGCATGATGTTGATGTCTTTTTTGCTTCTTGACTTTGATCAACGACTTTCTTTTCTAGACATAGATGAAAAGAGAAGCCCGCCTCTACCTCCAAGAGACGGTCTTGGAGCAAGCATCGATCAACGGACCAACATTGTTGGTCCTTCGCTTTGCGGTCCTTCTCAAGAGTTGGTTTCCCCTTGGAAGCATGGGGCGGGGAGGGCCTTATACAATAAATGTGGGAGGCCGACTATTCTCGGAAGGAGCAACCCTTCGAAAAAATGCCGACAAGCTTGCAACTGGGTGTCCTCTCGACTGAGCGAGGTAGGGGACCCTAGTGCTCATGCTAAGGGGCCTAAAAGGTCCCAAGCAGCCATCGCAACCTATTCAGTGGCGGATAGTCCGGTTGGACAAGAGAAAGCGCACCACGAGCCAAAAAGAACCAGAGGTTATTCTCTCCAAACGTCCTTGACGAGAGGTTTCAGAGGGCTTGTTGGAGCTCTCCCTATATCTATCGATAACTTACAACGCCTCGGGGAACGAACATGAGAGTGCCCTTCAAGCTAGGGCCAAGGACTTCTGGTGTCAGCGGGATCTCGACAACTTCCATTGTCCGACCATACACGTAGGTGACGGTTCGAGTGCCTTCTTGGGTACCACTTCTCCTTTAAATTGGGTGTTCGGGTGGGGGGTGGTGTCACCATGCTGAACGACCGTGCGACCGCGAGGAACCTATGCCTCCATACGAAAGAGAATAAGCTACAAGACAATACAAGAGTCAAGACATGTCATGATGGTTAAAAAACAATAATACTTGCAAGAACTATTCTACCTATAAAAAAGAGTTGTATGCTATTTTTCGAGCTTCGAGTCATTTAGGACATTAGTCTTACAATCCAAAGAATTTGTATTCTTCTTCGAACATGAAGCCTTGAAATATATCAATGGTCAACACAACTCAATAATCGACATGCACAATGGATGAAGTTTCTACATGTTTACACTTTTCATATCAAGCAAAAGTGTTCAAAGTCTAGTGTTAGATGCTCTGAGCAGATGACACTTCTCTCTACTATATTTCATATGAAACACAAGTTTTGTCATTTTGGAAGGACAAAACTTTGGTCTTTCTTTGAGGATATTTCTATTAGTGTCATATGCTCCGTGATGTCAATTGTTACATCGTGCAATGTAGGACATGTCATTTGGCCAAATCTCATTTTATCTCATTCTCAGGACACTAGTCTCTACGTTCCTTAGTTGGTTTGTAGTGCACTTTGAGAAGATGTGAGCCTAGGCTTTATCATAAGCTTTGCCCCAGAGACGAAGAAATAAAGAGATAGTTGTTAACATTTTTTTAAGACAAGTCACTTTGTGCCATGGAGCAAAAGCTTGGATGCTTCTAATGTGGCAGATCTTTATTTTCGGACAAATTTCACAAATTTTGCGAATAACACAAACTCCAAGAAGAAGCTCTCAAACCCCACTTCGGACCATAGTCAAAGAATTTGCGACCTTTTCAGATAAGACGTGAATAATTTGGGAACTGATTGCTGAACGAATCACTTCGCGATTTATTCCGTAATTCACAAGTAGTTTGTCTAAGTCTGTGAATTATTTGTTGAATTCGTTACTACACGTATGTTACCAATATTCGTGAACTATTAATTAAATTTCAGACCATCGGCTTCATCGTAAATTTCCTATTCAACTATCGTCACTGCTCCGAATGTCAAGGTGCTGATTGCACCGAATAACGAGGCGGCAACTTCTCGGAGTTAATCTTCACTCGTGAGAATGGTGGGTGGGTTGAGAGAGAGAGAGAGAGTGTGGTGGAAGAAAAAATGTTGGCAAACAAGACATGGAAATGATAATAGTAGATTTACTAGGAGGCGGCTTGTTCGTCAATTTTTGGTGCACTCATTGAAGGAAGCTTGCTACACCTCTCCAATTTAGGTGATTGCATCTTCCTTGAACTGATGGCAAGATCAAAGTAATGAATCGTACTTTGTGCAATCTTTTGAGAAGGTTGGTTGGGAAACACCAATGGGATCTTACTCTACCTTAACCTGAATTTGCTTACAAATGTTCTACTAGCCAAGTTACGGGATTTGAAGTTGTATGTGGACAAAATCCATATGGTCTGCTAACTAAAAGTCCAATCCCTACAACTAATAGTATCACCGAGTTGCTTACTGTGAGAAGTTGCTGGGTTGCCAATAAGCTTCACAATCCTACAAAATCCAAAGGAGACATGGTTTGGATCCATCTAACTAAACCTAGAGTCAACAAACTATTCAAGATTGTTCTACTGATGGGGAAAGTACACATAAGATTGAGTTACCAGGTGACTTATGAAATGCATGCGAGTTTCAATGTAGTTGATCTCTCTCCTTACCACTATGAACACGAACTTGTTAACCCGTTCTTTCCAACCAGAGGAGACTGATACTGAGACGTTGGCGATAAAGAAGAACATAATGGAAACAATTAAAAAAAATCTACCTATAGGAACCCACCTAAAGGAAAACTAAATAGGGGAAGAATTTCATCTTCAAACATAATGGCATCATTTCATTTCTTTCAATGTAAATGGTTACACCAATATAAATAAGTAGATGCGAGCATATGGGTCAATGCAAGTGCAATTTATCTAACTTTTCTATCTCCCTAAAGTGAATGAAAAGTAACTAAAGTATCTCATTATTTAATGGATCTAATAATAAAAGATTCATGACACCAAATGTGAACTCCCAAAAATGAAGATGAAAAAACCAAAATGGTGATCCGGAAGCTTCTCGGTATCAATTTTTACTTCAATTACTGCAGTATGGTGAATTTGGAATGTTTCGGTAATCACATGCCAATATGGGTTCATTTATATAAAAGGAATTGTGCATATTCATTCTTTCATTTCGTTAACTGTGTACTAAAAATCCTAGAGGTGTGATATATGAGACTGCTCTTAATTGCCATCTCTTTTCAGGAATGGTACACCAAGACAACCACAACTTGTACCCCTTTCTAGAGCTTGCTTGATATTTGACCCAACTCGTGTTCCTTCAGAAGCTCTTGAGGGCCTTGCTGATTACTCCCACTGTTGGGTCCTCTATGTATTTCATATGAACACTAACCTTGATAAGTCGTGGAAAGAACCGTCTAGATCAAAACTCAAGGCAAAGGTGTCTTTTTAATCTATAGCATTTCCTATTTAAGATCTTACTGGTTTTGATTGTAACATAATATTATCATATATATGGTATGCTTGGCTGTCTTGGCTAGGTCAGAGTACCTAGGCTAAAAGGTGGCAAGATGGGAGTATTTGCGACAAGATCTCCACATCGGCCTAGTCCAATTGGTCTATCAGTTGCCAAGGTAACAGCATATTCAGGCAACAATTGTTTATAGCCAAGATTCTGCTGGCTGCCCTTGATTTTCTTCTCCTGTTAATTCGTATTCGTCTTCACATGATAAATATTGTATATTTTTTGTCAAGATACATGGTTTTGAATAAATAGTTCTTTATCTGCTAGTTTGGCGCATCCTCTCGTTGTCCAATTAGTTTGGGCCTCTCTCTCAACAATGGTGAAGTACATTTACTATGAAATGTCTTTTTAAATTGTCAATGAGCCTAAAACATGTCTTTGTTATGCTTGATTAATAATACTGCCTTTACATTTGATCTGTTGTATATCCTGTGATATGTTAAATTTTTGTAAGGAAAGTAAATGATCTCTTGATAATGTTTTCCAGGTGGAGGCACTAGATAGGCATGCAATTTTGCTTTCAGGAGTAGATTTGGTTGATGGCACTGTATGAAACTTCCTATGATTATCTAGAATATAAAATTTACTTATTAGATGTTCTAAGACTTGACTCATTCTTATGAATTATGATATCATTAGTTATGACTTTGTTGTTATATTGTAAACTTTGCTGGCAGCCAGTACTTGATATCAAACCTTACTTGCCATTTTCTGATTGCATCCAAGATGCGACTGCGCCGGCGTGGATAAAGGTACCTCTTCTATTGCACATATTTTTAGAACTAGGCACCAAATTCCTCTTTGATTATATATGTGTACTACAGGAGTATCGTGTAAGCCTATATATTGCAATTGCATTCCATCGAATAATAATATTTCCCCTTCAACCACCCTTGAATTCCAATTTAGCTGTGTGCTAGTCATCCACTGTGACACCCTTTTATATTTTCATCCCAGTCTCTTTGGTAGTTTCCAAGAACCTTCAGCTAGACTATTTAAGAGAATTGATTTTTTTCCTTTGGGGAGAAAAGGTGGACGATGTTCTTTGTCTAAGCGAGGTCCTAAAGGCGAGCTCGACTCAACTACTGTTCACTAGTCAGAAGCTCTGATTTTGGACAGCAACTATTATTTTACCTACATCTGATCGAAATCTCTTTTAACTATAAGCTTCTTTTTATGAGAGAGTCCAAAGTGGTACTTCTGAATAGAAGTTCTTTTGTGTCTCTGACACCTTGCTGACCAAGTTTAATCGAATCATGAATTTCTTATGGCCAGCATGTTACCTTCTCTCAGTCAATCAAATCATGGATTGTTTTACGACAACATGTCTGTTTATCTTACTCAATTCATACTCCATTATTTAATTCATCATTTTATGTTCTTTGATGTTCAACTTCTATTATTTGCTAATATTTCATAGGAGGAGAATGCATTGGCGGTGGCTTCTGTCAGCTTTTCTACAGATTTCCCTTCCTCCCTCTCCAAGTGCTGGACCACAGCTGTGAGTTTAACTTTTTTTTTTTTTTGTTTATTTGTCAATTACTAAATCATTTGAGGTTCCACTTGTATATTATACTTGTAAAGCTGTTTAAGGTAGTCAAGCCAGACACCAAGGTGGAGGTGGCCCTCTGGTCTCTTAGGGCCAAGGCTGCCAAACTATGTGGCCTTTGCCTTCTCCTGCCTTAACAAAGAAGTAGAAACTTCCTTTCTCTGTTGCTTTCTGCCATTATTCCCTGAGTGACCTTCTGTATTCCTTGCCACTTTGTTGGATTCGGGCGATAGACCTAATTCGTTAGAGCAGAAATTCATGACACTATATCCCGCCTCCACCTGGAACATGATACTACTAACACAACATCGGAGGAAACAGAAGTGTAAAGAAGTCCATAAATATTAAAACCATTAATCATAACTGATGCTAGACCCAAAAATACAACTTATGCATAATATGTGATAGAGATTGAGGCCCGATGCTTGTCTACCATTGAGGAGCATGGTGATGGAGCTCGTTGGATTGATGTGGATTTGAGAATCTTCACTTCGGATTTATTTTATGGTGCAGTGCGTTTTTGTTATATATGCACATAGGACACGAACGCTTTTGGGTCCAAAGACTCCAAACTGGTCCATGCCTATTTTTGGCAGATTTTGGAGAATCTTTTGACCAAATCGCTTAGTATTTTTTCGTATTATCTTTCATACAATTCCTAGTTTAATTAGGACTACTTTCTTAGGGATCTTTTGATCAAACCTTTTAGTATTTATTGTATCTTCTTTTATAACTTTCCTAGTTTAATTAGCACTAGTTTCTTAGGGTTCAAGTATGTTATTTGGTATAAATAGGACTACGTAGAAGACAATATACATATTCATTGCTATTGATTTCTTATTAATATTGGCTTTATCTCTTATTGATGCTTGTGCTTGAGAATTGGGGTTTTAGTCGTTATCTTGGGTCGTTGGTTTTTAGCAATCGACATTTCCGTGTTGTGACAACATAGGTCTACATGGTTTCTTATTGTGAACATGTGTGAACATGGTTTCAATTATGCACATGGGTAGTTTTTAGGTTTAGTTTTATTTTGTAGTTTATATTGTATTTGATTAAATTTGGAAACAAGCTAGTTGCCTTTTATGATCCGTATTTCTTAAGAGTATGGTTATATAAACTCACGTACTCTCTAAGTTTTATTCATTGAAGATATTATAGTTTTATTTGAGTTATGGTTTTTATGCTTTCTTAGGGTAGATTTTTTTTCTTCTTCTTGTTCATCTTACATAAACCTTATGCTTTGCTTAAAGTAGATTTCTTGTTCTTTTTGTTCATCTTACATAAACCCTAACCCCGGATATCATTACAGTCCACATCAAAGTTTTCGTTACATTACGTCAATATTGATTTATAGATCCTGGATAAAAGTTTTGACGTCTTCTTTGTTTTACAAGATTTGTTCCGTTTTGATTGCATAGTACAAATTTGCGTTCCTTTGTGAATTCTTTTTGTAACTCTTATTTTAATTGATTGCTTTTGGGATCTTTTCAGATCCTTGGATAGATTTTTATCGATCTTTGCTTTACAATTAATCTTTCGCCAATCTCAATTTGTGAAATCATTGTATAATTCCATATGGATCACTCATTTAGGTCTTATCCTGTGTCGAATTGGTTACACAATCTAGGTTAGGCATTGCATGTTATTTAGTAACATTTAGGCTAAATATGGATTTGGACTTGTTGCAATAAATTAGGGCTACGGTGGATGCTACATTTGTTGAGTTTGATGCCAGGACCAGTTTAGTGCAAATACCACCGAGTTAGGTACGAGGTTTATTGTATTAAATGCTAGGGTTGACAAGATGAGCTATAGGATCAACAAACTAGAGGCTAGAGTCACACTCGAACAGCCTTGTCCCGAGGTTCCTGTCTCACATTATGTTGGTGTTAGTGTCCTACCATTAGGCACAAATTATGGAATACGAGATCCCGTGACTCCAGATCCTCCCGTTAGGGACGATCCTACGAGACGATCCTACTAGACGAGCTCCTTGAGTACCCGACTCCCTCGCTAGAGATGCCCTTATGTGATCGCATCCGGAATGGTTCCTGACCTTCCTGTTAGAGATGTTCGTAGACCTATAGAGGGTGCCATCATTATGTAGGTTAAGGTAGAGGCTCGTTTTTTGATGTCAAGCACAACCTTAGGTTTCTACCAATGATTATATAGGTTACTACTTTGATTGTTTTGATTTGAGCGATGTGTAGGATTGTGTTCACTTAGGTTACTACTTTGATTTGTTCAATATGAGTGATGAGCATAGGATTAGGTTTGCTAGGATGAAGTTGATCGGCGAAGCTAGGACATATTCGTCGTCCATAAAAGGAACCAACAAAGAGTGCATAGGGAGAGATCACATTACAACATGGCTCGAGATGAAGAAGGAACATAGAGAGAAGGTGCAAGTGCACAAGGAGACACTGCATCACTACTTTGATAATGGTGGCAAGCCAGACTTCGATGAGGTTGAGGAGGGTGCAAGTTATGAGGAGCGTGATTTAGACTCATCATCTTCACCCTTACACAATATTAGGTGCATTCTTGCGAGTCTGGCATCATATATACATTTTAATACCTTCTTAGATATGTCCCTCAAATTAATTTTTGATGGAAATAGTTGTGCAAACGGAGTTGCTAAGACAACCTTTGGATAGGATGAAGGCTTAGAAACACCCAGATTCTTATAATGTCACCTAGGTTGACAAGATATTTCATTCTGTCACCCAAAGACATTTGCTTCCTATACAGTTGTCTCCTTACTGCAAGGACTGCATTTGGTGTGGCGTTTTTACCATGGATGTTGCGTATGTTTTATTTGGGAAACTGGCTCTTCGATATGGATGTTACCAACTTTGGAAGGAGCAACACTTACTATTTAAATTCAAATATAGGAGGATAATAATGAAGCTTTCAAAGTGTATGAAGCTCGTAGTTTGGTCACATTTGAGTTGACGAGTCTAAAGCAAGCAAGAGGTCAGTTGATAGTTTGAACAAAGGCCAATTCCTCAAGAAAAATCAAAGAGGGTTTAGTGTACTCTATTTTAGGCACTACTGTAGCATCTACTAGTGAGCCTTTAGGTATCTTTAACGAAGTTCATCAGGTTCTAGCTGATTATAATTGACATACTACCGAATGGTTGCCTAAACTTCCTCTCTTGATAGCTACCCAACATGGCATGAATTTAGTGCCAGGGTATACATTTCCTAATATCCAACCGAGCACATTGAGTTTAGACAACTAGTTAATGAGTTATTGTGGAAGGGCTTCATGAGAGAGCTCGAGTCTTTTTGTCATTTTTGCTTTATTCAACCTCAAGAAAGATGGTAGTTGGAGGATGTGTATAGATAGTCGTGTCATCAACTAAATTATGATGAAGTATAGGTTTCCTATCCGTGGACTTGACGGTCTTCTTGACAAGATGGCTGGTGCGAATATCTTTTTGAAGATCAACTTATGCAGTGGATATTACCAAATTCGCATTCACGAAGGTGATGAACAACTTATGCAGTGGAAGACTGCCTTTAAGGTAAAGAACATGTCATATGAGTTGTTAGTTATGCCCTTTGATTTATCCAATGCGCCTAGTACATCTATGAGGGTGATGACTCAAATTTTGCATGTGGTGGTGTATTACTATGCCTTCGTAGTTTTTAGTTGTACCCAAGAGGATCATATTTGTTATTTGACGCAGGTTCTAGATCTTCTTCAAAAGGAGAAGCTTTATGTCAATTTGAAGAAATGTGTGTTCATGTCTTCATCTGTTAACTTCTTAGGATGTGAAGTCTCTAGTGAAGGTGTGCCCGCAGATCCTACAAAGTCAAGGCCATTAGGGATTGGCCTACTCCTACAACTATTCATGAAGCCATAAGTTTCCATATTGGTCACATTCTATAAGGTTTGCCAAGAGATTTAGTACCATTGTAGCTCCTATTACTAATTCACAAAAAAGGAGAGTTCATATGGACTCAAGCTGCCACGAGAACTTTTGGGAAAATTAAGGAGAAGTCAACCACTGCACCCGTCCTTCGTCTTCCTTATTTCTCGAAAGTCCTTGAGGATGCATGTGACGCATCCAGAGTAGATATAGGTGGCATGTTAAGTCAAGAGGGCCATCATCCCACTTTCTTTAGCGAAAAGTTAAATGAGGCTCAACAATCCTTCTATTAATTACCAAGAGTTTGACACCGTAATGCGGAGTTCATGATATTGGTCTTAACATCATCTGTTGCTAAAGACTATGATATTGGTCTTAACATTATCTGTTGCTAAAGACTGTTGTTTTCTGACCACCAGGCCTTATGCTACTTGAGCTCCCAAAAGAAGTTAGGGCATCGACATGCTAAATGGATTGGGTTTATTGAGTACAATTCTGTTCTCAAGCATTATGTTGGAGCTGAGAATAAACTAATTGATGCATTGAATATGATGATTTTATACATGGTGGTAACATGTACTCAAGTAATTTGGTTGGTTTTGACTGGTATTATTCATGAATTCCTACTTGTCGGGACTTTAGTGAAACTTATGATGTATCGGGTCAGGATCCTCTTGGCTCCAGTTGACGGTTTTACCCTTGTTGATACATTCCTATTTAGGGGTACCCGGCTTTGCATTCCCGATACTTCCCTCGGACATCACCTGATGTAGGAAGTGCACTTTAGAGGCGTTGCAAGGGTGACAATATGGGCTCGATCCCCCAACCCAACCCGACTTTCTAGACAGGTTTGGGTCAACTTTAAACGGGTTTGGGCATAAACGGCTTGACCCATCTAACCCATTTAGTAAACAGGTTGGCTCCGACTCAAGGGTGGTGCCCTCCGTGACCCGGCTTGACCTGTATATTAGATGAGCTGGCCCAATATTAAACCCACAAGTAGGTAATTCCATCAGTTGACCATTTCAGCGGCCTTATTTTTTCTCACAAACCTTTACCCAATCCTTCTTCCATCGTAGGAACTTCTTCTCTATACAGAAAAGTAATCCCAGTCTTTTAGTCTTCTTTGCTTTCTTGTTAATATTTCTCTTCATTTTGCTTATTTCCTATTCTCTTTAGACTATATGTAAAAACTCTCTACCCTACAGAGAATGTTTACAACTTTTCAAATAACCCCTTCATCAAGAAACCTACAGTGACAGTTGATCTAAGCCGTCTGCACTCTTTTTCTTCTTTTTTTTCCAAATGACACGCTCACTTTTTCCAAAATTTGATCCTCACAAAAACTACCAAATTTCTATCTTGTAAGCTGGGAAGTACACTGTTATTTAAACTGGTACATGAGATGGCTCGGGTTGACCCATTCTATAAGGAGTCGAGTTTGGGTCGGACCTAAAATGGTTATGCATAAATGGAGATGGTTCATGTGACCATGTCTGACCAAAACGGGTTGATCCAAATCCGATCCGACCCTATCCAATTGCTACCCCTACCTCGACCCAGTTGCCACCCCTACGTGTAGGACACTTTGGTCGAGATATAAGACCATCATGGTTGAGGATTAGATTTACTGATTTAAGTCTCAAGCAAGATGTTGTGAGAGCTGTGTCTCAGTATCCCACTTGTCATTTAGCGAAGGGTAAGAAGCAAAATACGGGACTTTACACACCTTCCATATCCCATTCACTCCTTAGCAAGACGTCAATATGGGATTTCGGAGTAGGCTTGCGCCAGACTTTTAGGAAGTATGATTTTATTTTTGTTGTAGTGGATAGGTTCTCTATAACAAGAGAACCGATGGTTGACGTGTAGGGAATCTATTTATGGCGTGCACTGTTTTCCTAAGACTATCTCAAATAGCGATGCTAGGTTTATGAGTCCATTTCTGGGGGGACCTTCCAGAGGAAGCTCAAATATAGTGCTTCAGTTTTCGACAAGGTACCGTATCATCTGCAGACTGACGGTTAGATAGAGGTACTTGATCAGAGTTAGGGGACTTGTTGAGGTGTTAAGGTAATCATTTAGCTAGCTGGGATTTAGTGTTACCTATGGTGAAATTTTGCGCCTTTTATAGTCTAGGAAAACATGAAGGGTGCTCCTTGATTGTATGAGTTTAAACTGCAATCGAAAAGGTAGGTCTACCTACTTGCAAACTTGCCACCTAGGTTCTCTAGCGTAGTCCTCTCATGCTCATAGCTACTTTGACTCGGAATTAACACTATTAGAGGGTTGACATAGGTCAACACAATCTTGTATGGAGTTTTCTTATGCTCCATAGCCAACCTCATTCTGATACGAGAAATCTTGGATGACGACGATGATGGTGGTGGTGGTGGAATTTGCGTACAATAGGTCTACTGAGTTGGGTCCATTCAAGGTCTACAATTATCAACGTTGAAACCTGTAGACTTGTTACCTATGCCCATCGGATCACATTCTAGTGCATCTGACAAGTCTACAAGTCTTTGGTACAACGTACTCATTATTTACATTCTTAGTACTCATTACTTACATTCTTAGTACTCGTTATTTACATTCTGAGTTTCGTAGAGGCTGAAGGCGAATCACCTTCTTTAACATTGTTTAAAGGAAGAAAAGTTTACTTTCCATGAGTTCTGTATGCCATATGGCTCTGCAGATCTCTCTATGAATATCCATCAGTTAAATAACTTGCGGTCAAAACTGCATAGAGCGTGCTCCTGCTTTAGGCAGCTCTATTATTTGCAATTCTGGTTTGCTTGTTCATGAAAAGTACTTTTCTTATTACTTTGGTTTATTATTTAACTGAGTTGGTCCTTGCTATCTTGAATTTTTGTGCTTTTCAACCTTATCCTCCATAGATAAATGCTAGATATGCGACTATTTACCAGTTTAATTAAACTGCTATCTACTTGAGTTCATGTTGCAGGGAAAACATTCACTATATGCTTCTGCTGAAGACTTCCAAAGCTTGATCAAGGAAGTGCTTTCCTGGGATATAAGATCATTGTCTCAACAAACGCGGCCTCATCATGCATCTGGCAACGGCAACTTGAATCTTTCAGCTGTGGAACTTGGTGATTACAATTGTGAAGAGTCGCACCATGCTCTCAATGGGAAAGCATCACCACAGTTGCTTACGGATATAACTTATCACTTGGTCATGGAAGGAGTTGATATTTCATACAGAATTGATGGCAATTCAAATATTACTGTTGAAAATGCTACCGCCTTGCTATGTAATGCCAAAAACATTGACAAGGATCACTACAATTACTCGAGGTGGAGAGAGAAGCTTGCGCAGAAGTAAAAAATTGTGCTTAAAAACTTTATTATTAGTGACTTGCCAAATTATTCTTTCTGCGTTGCCAAAACCATATTTCAACAAAATTTGCGTCAACTGCTTGATTTTGAGATGGTAAAGTTTTGGGCACACATGAGAGAGCACGCTCAGTAGTTTAGATTACATGTTCGACAAACTTCGTACGATTTTCCTCCAAGATGAGACGAGCATAAAGTCAAGCTTTTATTGTCAAACATATTCCCGAAAAAGATTTATATATTCTTTGTGATTTTATTTAATTTCTTGTTTGATGATTCTAATCCTTGTAAGATGAAGTTATTTGGTTTTGTCAATGGTATTTCTTGTTCTGCTATGAAATAGCAACTTGATGGGTGGATCTAAAATCAAACATCAGCTCACTTTTTTCGTGGTTGTGCCACACAATTGTCAGTCTGTATGGGTAGTGAGATCAGTATTCATATGCATCTTTATGGCCTGAAAGGGCCGTACACCTGCAAAAATTAATGGCTACAAGAAGATAGTTAGTCGCTACAGAAGTTCATTATGTTCACTGATGTGGATGCATATGCATATAGTGTTGTGGGTCGGTTGGGTCCCGGCTTGGTAAAGAAGTTAGGGTAGGACTGCGTTGGGTTGGGCTAAGAGGGCAGAACCCAAACCCAACATGGGCCATATTTGAAAAAAATTGGGTCGAGCTGGTGTGGGTTTGTACGTTTTTTTTTTTCTTTCTAAAACACAATAAAATTGATGGGCTTTGGACTTGGGAAAAATTAAAATGTAAATAAAGAAACAAAATGAATTTCATATATTTGAGAAATATAGTATAATATTTTTAATTCTTTTAGAAAAATCTGAAATAGTGAAATACATTTTAATTTGATCTTTGGTGTTCATTCATCTTTTTTAATCTTTGTTGCGGATTTCGAAATATTCAAATATTCATTCTTCAACTCTTTCCTTGACGTCGGCAATTTCATCTTTAAGTATTGCTTCCGTTTTTTTTGCACGAGTCCAATCTTGAACGGTAGAATCATGTTTCTGTTCTTCCTTAGTATTCTTGAACATACTTCCAAGGTATCTGGTAGTATCCTGTTTCTTTTCTTGCTTAACATTCTTGAACTTGCATTGAAACAAGATTTTGATGCTATCGTGGACACCGAGACTATTAGAATATCACGTGCCAAACAAGAAATTATAGGATGAGTATTTTCGTGTGCTTTACGACACTCTTAAATTGCAAAATATGCTCCAGCTTCCTCCTCATCTTCATCATAGGAGTTTAAATACAAGGATAATTTTTGAGTTGGGAGGGAAGATTATTTTTGTTTCTTTCTTCGTAATATATTATTTTAGTTTCTTTCTTCTTAATATACTCTCAGCATGACATAACCTAGACATTAAACTAGAGCTATAACTACCATGATAGGTTGAGTTTGGTCAGTTCGATATAACTTTTTATATATAAGCTAATTAGAGGATCTAAACATTCTTTAATTTCTATTTCTAAACTACTTGCCTAAACATTCATATTGTCATGAAAATTATCTAGCAATATAAGTACACCATCTAATTTTACTTTAGGATCTAAAACCATAATAAAATAGTATAAACTAGTATTTCACGTCAATATTTAAGAAAATTTTCTTCCATTTTGAAACGACATAATAAAAACCAGACATATGTCTATATTTTGCAAATAAATAAAAAAAATTTAATGAACTTTTTTATAACTAAAGGAGAAGTTAGATAACAAACTCCAGATAAAATTGTAAAACAATTCTAAAAGTTCAAAAATGAAACAACAACTAACCAATCAATCTCAGTTATTTGATAATCAATACTTGAATTTATATTAATATAGTGTGTAATAACATCTTTATACTTATAGAAGATTTCAACATCAAATAGGTAGAATTTCATGCATGTGGTGCATCCTTAACAAATGTCTTAAATCTCAAATCATATTGTGTACACAACGTTTTAAACTCTTGTTACCTATTTGGTGAAGTGTTCAAATTAATTAGACATGTTATAACAATTTCTAAATTTGCTTGAAAAAATTAAAGATATTCTTGTACAATTAAACTAACAATATAATAAGCACATTTTACAAGAAAAAGTCGTCCTTCTAATATAGGCAAAAATTTAGATATAAAAAAATTGATAAAAGAAGTATTATTACTAGCATTATAAAAAATATTATAATTATTTTATTATGAATATCATATTCACGTAAAACTTGTAAAATGGCTCCGCTGATTGCAGATCCAATATGCAAAAATTTCAATGGACATAGACAAAGAATTTATTTTTTGTAAAACCCATTTTGCGTATAAATAATGTGTCGTGATGCAAAGAAAATGATAATTTTTGTTTACTAGTCCATATATCCGAAGCTAAAAAATTTACTAATATTTTCAGAACTTTTTTCAAATTTGCTTTCTTTTTCAAATATTTTATCAGCTTCTGCTTAGTAGTAGATCGAGAAACTAGTAAAACAAGGATTTAGTGTCGTTCTAGCATAGTCATAATCTAACCAAATGTGAAAGTTGTTCATTACAAATAATATATTTGTTAAGTTGGTTTTGTTACGAGCAGTAGAATAAGTAAATATTTCTATTGAAAATTCTTGCGGATCGGTGCTTAACTATTTTGTCTAGCATTAACCGATGTAGAAGCGTAAAAAATGCAAGTCTACAACAGACAACATTTGACTCATCTCTTTTGGTCATCTTTTCCTTCTTCTTTCTTCTTTCTTCTTCCTCCTTCCCTCAAGAGCTCCTTGACTGAAACCCTAAGCCCTATCCCTAGACTTGGTTTTAGGAAGAGGTTTGTTAGTCCACCAAGGCAAGTACATCTTGCTCAAAGTGGTGAAGCCATAAATTTTTGTATTTTTTATATGATTAGTAAATTAAAATGTGTTTGATGAAAAATATTCTCCTTGATGTTCTCATTAGTTTTAGTTCTTGGAGTTTTTGGTTTTGATGAACGGTTTTGAGTAGATCTAAGTTTTAAAGTTAGAGTTTTTATGGGTTCCAAAAGTTTTTCTTGGTTTTGATCTATTAAAATATGGTATTTCAGAAAAACAGTTTTGTGGTTGATGGAGCACTTTATTTCGAGCATTTTGGTTTTTGTTTTACTTGATTCAGAGTTAAAATAAAATTTTTATGAAGAAATTTTTTTTCGGATTTTTGGAGCTTTTTGCCATGACTGAGCTTCCTGTCAGGAGAAGACGAAGTTCTCATACGACCAGCGCAATATGCGACCGAGACTTTCATGCGGCATGATCCTTATGCGGCTGAACTCTTTGCCGTATAGCCAACTAGCATGCGTCCATCTTGTTGGATGCATGACTGACCTTTACACAAATGTTCTGGAGCTAATCCTTGAACCCCTTGTGTTTTCACTTGCTGAACAAATTTGAAATTCGCTAAGTTCAAGAGACCTCCGTGCGGCATCGACCTCCATGCGGCAAGAAGAGTATACGACCACTTTCCTTCGGACTCTTGACTCTGATTGTTTGGAACATATTTTCATGGTTTTTGTCTTTTCACTCTGACACATCCATCACTTCAGTCACTTCACTGACACGCATTTAATACACGTCACTTCAACACTTGTTCCAAGAGAGTGGAATTTTGTCCGAAGAATGCGACTTGGAGGAGCATGCGGCCTGGGACAGCATGCGACCAGCTCGTCCATGCGTCCAGTTGCTCATGCACCTGATCAGTGCATACGGTCTATCCCATGCAGCAATCCATGGTGCGCTTCTCATGCGCGTATGTTATCCTATGCGACCCTAATAATCTATATACACGTTCCACGATTTCTTGGGTTTAATTATTTTATTTGAAATATTTCTTATCGTACCCTATGTGGTTGATCGTGGCTTCTTGCTTGTGTTATTCTAAGGAAGAGTGGACTTAGTGACCAGACTGTGCTAAACCTAGCTATGTGCTAGAACTGACTATGTGCTAGAACTGACTATGTGCATAGTATGATTATATGCTATAGTAGACCATGTGGCAACCCGGAGTAAACTCAGATGAGTAGATTAACTTATCCTTTTGTTCGTTGAATAGAGTGGGGGGCGTAGTTCTGCTCGGGAGATGATCTGCAATTCGGTCCTTGTTTGGTTTAAGGATTGTGGATCTACTCCAGAGCAGTTCACACTTTTTTCTTACTCACGTTCGACGGCAAAATCATTAATTCGAGAATTTTATATTATAAATTTAGGCTTCCAATTGATTGATAGTCCGTGTACCTGATTTGAGGAGATTATATTTTTGATCAAGTGTCCCAATGTGATAAGGCTCATACGACCAACTGTAAGTTTGGTGATTCGACCCAATTTCTTGTATCCGTGCTGATACAATTACTACGTGCTACGTGTACATGTTTATAATGTGCACTGAGGTGCGATATAACTTGCTACGTGCGATAAGATTATATATTTTGGATTGTGCATCGAGAATGCCTCATATACTACGCGACATATGATATTATTATATTATATGATATTATTATATTATTCCCCAGCACGGGTATGGTATGCTGGTCAACAACCATAGCATGGTTAGGATATTTATTTGATTATTTTGTTGCATTGCGCTTGGAGGAATCCAGATTTGGCTCTCGAGCAATAATGTAGATTCGTACCTAGCGTACACGTACCATGGTACATCAAGGAGGACGATCCTGTAACCACGACACGATATTCTAATAACTATAGGGCTAATTAAGTAACTGAACTTGTAGAGCATTGGAAGGGAATAAAATATTGAAATCATGCGTGGTAGCTACCGTTAGGACATATGTCATAGGACGTCATGTTGGTCCCCAACGGATAACGTATATCATCTACAATAGTAGAGTGCGGTATCCAGCTATATTATATATTATTACATAATTTCTTGCACGGTAGCCTTACGAGGGAACGGTGCTTACATACTATGTGCTATACGTTTATTGGCTTGGCCAGCCCGCCTCACCATCAATATGATCTGAGGATTCCAATATTGCATTATTCTTCTGAGATAACTCAGACTCCACATAACAAGCCGTAGGATTGATTGACCGATCTAAAAGAGTATGTGTTGGTAGTTTAGGGACATGAACTATTATGGTACGATGGTTCATCCCTTATCCTTGTTTGGTTGTAGGGTTGTGCCAATGTGTCACAATAGGTCATGTACCAAAGCTGCATATTATATCTATATCTTATCTTGTATTATGGCATGTGTGTCCTAGATTATATTGATGGATTGTATCTTCATCGTATTCATAATTGGTGAGTCGTACCCTGTCTCGGAGTTGTGCGACACCTCTTGTCCATGTTTGGTTGTAGAGGTGTCATACTGCTCCGATGAATGGTCATAAGCTTGCAGTTGTGGCACGAATTTCCTATTTTTATATAATTTATTGGTTTTGCTTCATTCACTTGTGCTCCTTTGTAGTACTTGCTATCGGGGCCTAATCCCGCTGGTTTTGTTTGGCCAGGTTTAGTAGCAGAGCCCGAGGATCCTGTCCTGTATCTGACCGATGGCGCACACCAGGAGGATATCCGCCGAGGAACTTGAGTGAGTTTCTTCTCCCCCCACTATGAGTATCATTTTATATTACCTTTTTTAGTGTTTAGCGACGTCATCTGTTAGCTGGTTTATCTAGACATTAGTTCATCTACATGATTATATATTATTCAGACCATGGCTGAATTACAGTCATGTACTCTTGACAATGTACTAGTGTACCATCCTGTATAACTAGTTTCATGATCATTCTGATAGAGCCTTAGGGACACCTAACTGCTTTATCTTACATATTCATTCTTATTGTTTCTTGGTTGATCATTAAGTCATAGATGTTCTTGACCCTAGATGACTTGATTTTAGCATGCATCCCCTTGTCTCTAGACAATCTTATCATATTGCGGGTTACTTTAGTATTCCGTAAGGTGTGGTTGGCTGAGTCACCTCCCGCTCTCCAGTATTCTGGTTCTGGGGTGTGACACTATTAGCGGGAACATTCACCAATACATTGGTCATATAATTTGATCAATGAAAGTTCAAAGAATGATTTTTAGAGGGCTTTACTAGCCCATCCAATGCGTGACATTATAGGAAGATTTCCTACCAAAATGGTATTGTGAAGTGAGTGTTGCTCACACCAACGAAGGGCACACCGCCTATCCCCGTTCTAAGTCTGTAGGTAAGGATATCATGGCGCATGTCGAGCCTATCAAACTCTACGAATCAGTGGACCAAATCCTAAGCAAAGCCATAGTCGAGTCCCAAGCTGTGAAGGGGTTATGAAGGAGCCATGACCAGGATGAGCTTGCTAGTTCACAAAAATCGTAAAGATTTACTTATGAAAGAAAAAAACTATGATGCCTTAAGTCCATACGACGGTGAACTACAAGTATTGAACCAACAATATGTTAGCGGTTACGACAAGAATATTTCTTGTCCGGAAACTCATGTTCCTATCGAGAAGCACGAAAGAGGACTTTTGCCAGACCCTTCTTCGGTCGGTCTCCCAGTACAAGATCGTGATGATTTACGAGAACACCTCAACCAAAAAAGGATGACTTTCTATAATCCAGGATCTGTAGACCATGGCCCAACATGTTGTCATCAACAATGTTGTTGTCCTAAATATCATGTCTCATCTGTTAGACCTTTTATCTTCAGTAGATTACAAATTGTCACGACAACGAAACCACAAGTTCTGAAGCGCCAGTCGCAATAAGATGGTGATAGTGAAATCATGTACGCCTCAAGCACAAGCGGCTGTATTTAATTTAGTCGATTCACTACTAGAAAAAGCGGGATTAGCGACGTATTTTAGCGACGTCAAAAAAAAACGTCGCTAATAATATATAAATTAGCGACTCATTATAAACACGTCGCTAGACGTCGCTAATTGGCGACATTTAGCGACGTTTAGCGACTTTTAATACGATTTTAAAAGATAAGTCGCTATAAGTTCAATTAAGGTCGCTAAACGTCGCTAATATGTCTAATTTAGCGACGTTTAGCGACGTATATAGCGACATTTAAACTCAAAATATTTAGCAACGTGTTTAGCGACGTCCTTTACGTCGCAAATATTTAATTTAGCGACATTTTTTATTGGACGTCGCTAAACGTTGCTAAAATTTGGTTAATTAGGGGTCGGTTTCATTTTTCCCCGTCAGTTGAAATTTTGATTCGAAAACAAATTCCCCCCCCCCCAGCTCCGTCGACCGCGACTACTCCGGCAAGGTATACTCTCTCTCTCTCTCTCTCTCTCTCTCTCACAGGACACATGTGACATTGACACAAACATGACACACACACTGACACTGACACAGACACAGACACGGCACACACACACACTGACACAGACACTGATCTGGACCTAGGGTTAGGGTTAGGGTTAGGGTTAGGTTTTTTGACATGGGGTTAGGGTTAGGGTTAGGGTTAGGGTTAGGTTTTTTGACATGGGGTTAGGGTTAGGGTTAGGGTTAGGGTTAGGTTTTTTGACAATGTTCATGCATGTGCGATCATGTAGAGATCAGATTTTAATTTCTTCTTTCAAGTATAAAATAAATAAATAATATGGATCGATGAATAAGAAAGAAAGAACATAAGTGTATTTATTTGCACTTTTGCAATATATATATATATATATATATATATATATATATATATATATATATATATATATATACATACATACATACATACATACATACATACATACATACATACTAATTGTTTGATTTTGTGGTTACTATTTATTGGTCCAATGGAGGAGGGGAAGAAATGATGGCTATTATTGAATCCATGTTCATATGTCATGACTACGTACATTGGGTGAACAAATTAGAACTAATTCCTGAATATTCGTACAACAACTGATCATGTGATCAAATTAATTAGAACGCCAATTATTCGACCAGGAAGTGTATGATCTAAGCAACCGTCCTTAATTGTGCCCCAAGAATTTTGAGCTCTAGCTACTTCCTCGTTCCACTCCCAATATATATAGGGGTTAATTGTCGAAAGCAAAGTACTGCGGAGTTATGTATCTCAGTTCCTCACCCTACTGCCAGTTTCAAGAAGTGCCTAATGGTCTAAATAATATGACTATAACAGTTGAATTAGCTAAACGAAACTTACAAATCAGCTTAAATAAATAAAGGATTAATTTCAACACTTACTGAAATCACTAGCTAGCAGTATGAAGAGCCTCTAATGGAGCAAAGATATCATCGCAGCATGCATCATTAAGGACATGCATCTCAAGAAACTTATTGGCTTCGGCTGGAGCCTACTACACTAAAATTCGGACACTGACATAGAAGTGGGTTAAGGTATAGTAGTAAAGTGGTATTAAGATATTATTTGGGTAATATTATATATATATATATATATATATATATATATATATATATATATATATATATATATATATATATACTGCTTTTCCCATAACGGACACTGACACAGACACAGAAGTTAATTTTGCATGTAATGATTTATATGATACATACTGTCAATTTTGCAGAAGTATCTAGAAATGGATATGAATTACTATCTGCGTCATCGTTCGTGGATGTACAGCCGTCATCCTGATGACATATGCGGTGTGCGGGATGAATTCATTGAGGGTGTACAGCAGTTCCTCCAGAGGGGTACGTACTACGGTACGGGCTCCTATGGCGCCCTGGTTGCGACGCAGTCATCTAGGGCCTCCCCGACAGCTGTGCATTCCATACACCCCTCGCAGTCGCAGCCCTCGCAGTCGTCGGCCAGAGTCCAGGAGGCCGTCCAGGAGGCCGTTGACCGTCAGATTGCGTCTCTCCGTGACGACTTGCTGCGAAGTACGGAGGACCAGTCCCGGTCCCAGCCGCAGACGGACGATCCGATGCTTATCGCACGATTGGATATGCTCGACCGCAGCATGACGGAGCTACGAGAATTGACAAATGATATTAGAGCCTCCAATGATCGCAACATCATGGAGCTGCAGGCGTCACAGCTATCGATGGGCGAGAAGCTGATGAGGATGCATGCGTCACAGCTATCGATGGGCGAGAACCTGACGAGGATGCAGGATTCAATGGGTGATAGCAGTACGAGGCTGTTATCTACCCTGGATTCTTACCACCAGCGACTCGCAGACTTGGAGTGGGCACGGCCGCCACCGACGTCACTGCCTTCTCCATCGACATCGGTGTCGATTCCACGGGACGAGTATGAGGAGTTGTTATCCTTGAAGCGCGCCGCTGATCAGCCTCCTGCAGATCCGTAGTAGTCTAGTTATTTTTATTATTATTTATGAATTATTGGTACTTCAACAATAGACATGATGTATGATGCTTCTTGTGGTCTTTAATTTTTTAGTTAATTTAATTGGATTATATAGTTATCCACATTTAATTGGATTGATACTTCTTGTGGTTTTTAATTTAATTGGATTATATAGTTAACTAGATTGAATCATGTTGGTGTGTATGATGAAGATGATGTAAAACTGCAGGGAATCACCAATGTTTGATTCTGGAATTTTTTTTTATTTTTTTTTAAAATTAGCGACGTTATTAGGGACGTGTAGCGACGCTTAGCGACGTTAATTTACGTCGCTAATTACGTCGCTACTTAGCGACGTTGAAAAATGTCGCTAAGTTCGTCGCTAATGACGTCGCTAAAATCGTCGCTAAACGTCGCCAATTGCTGACATGGCAGTATAGCCAGGTCATTAAAGACGTCGGTGTAACGTCGCAAAAAATGTCGCTAATCAGCGACGTTTAGCGACTTTTATAAACGTCGCTGTTTAGTGACTTGGCGTCGCAATACGTCGCTAAATTTAGCGACACATTAAAGTCGCTAAAAAACGTCGGCATAGCGACGTTTAGCGACATTTTTGGTTTTAGCGACTTGGAGTTTTTCGACTGATTTAAAACGTCGCTAACTACGTCGCTAAACCTAATTAGCGACGATTTATTGTTATTTAGCGACGTTTTTAGACGTCGCTAATTTGACTTTTTCTGGTAGTGATTATTTTTCTACTAGATCTAATAATTTCCAAAGTAGTAAATCATTAAATCTTGGTTGCTTCATAAATTAGAGGGGTCAAAAAATTATAGATTCGATATCTAATTTAGTACTAGATTGTCAAGGATAATAAACTAGTAGGTCTCCTAGTAATTAAATAAGACAATCATAGAAATATGCATAAGAAAATATCTGATACTCAAAGCAAAAATTAAACATATAAACACAAATTAGATCTCACAAGTTTTATTATTCCGAGGCTTCTGTTTTCTTCAACCAACAAGCCTTCAGCTGTACATGTTCATGAAAACTTTAAAAGAAATGTTAGAGGAGAAGGAGAAGAGTGGTGTATAATGGTTATCATTTTCCTCCTTATTTCCACCCTTTTTATATACTTCAAATTAGTTGTTTGAAGTCTACAATATCTCCCATAAATCCTCTAAGAGTTACAATATTCCAAAGCATAAAATAAAATCATAGAACAAGTGGGAAAATGGTTAATTCAGCTTCAATTTTGTGCACAATATAGTTGACTCAACTTCAAGCCAGATTTGGGCCTTAAAGCAGCAAAATCGCAGAAAAATCATAACAAGAAACTTGTAGATCTGTCTTATATTTTAGAATCATTTTGAATCACCTCAATTGGAGTTCGGGTAAGAGAGTTATGCCCACTTTTCTAAAATGTGTCAAAACTGTCCAAAATTGCCAATTAGCTCTATTTTTTATTTAGTGACTCCAATTGAATCCTAGATCAAAATATAATAATAATGAGTATCTTTAGACATCAAATGAGCATAAAGGAATACACATTAAGGGATAAAAATATGATATTTTTCGTTAAATACCCCCACACTTAACTTTTGCTCGTCCTCGAATAGAACTCTAATTTATTTCTCCAAAAAGAAATCAAGGTTGTAATGTCATAAATAAAGAAAACAAAGCTCTTCAATACTCATAACATATCATAAAAATATATTCTTAAAAAACTTCTAATTACTTTGTAAGCAGTTTTATTGAAAATGGAGTAAACGAAATAGGTAGACCCTCACGGAAATAAATACTCAACTCTCGTCTGTTAAAAGGGTATGTGTTTCACTCAAATTCATTCCAAGTAAATGATCTACCATAAGCTTGCATATCTTCTCATTCTCCACCATATAGACCATATACAAAACACAAAATATTAGGACTTTTCATGGGTTGTAACGTGGCTTAGGATCAACGTGGAAAATATTTGGGAATGTAGCCCAAAAAGCTACCAAAACAAGTAGAGAAAAAAATACATCAACTCAAGCTCGAATATATAAGATATGTAAAACCAATAACTCCATTCAACATCTTCTTTAATTTGTCTTTTAAAGCATTTTAACTAAGTAAAACAACTTCTACTCTCTTCTTTCTTTCTTTCTTTCTGTCTTTTTTTTTCTTTTGATTTTTTCTTTTCTTTTTTGCTTTTTTCATTCTTTAGAAAAATAATGGAACTCAAGAATTTGAGAATGAGGATATGTTCCATTTCGTTAATTGTAGCCATATCACAAATTTAGATCCCTACACTTACTTCTTGTATATACATACATATCATAATGATAAACAATGCTCCACTAGCTTTGCGACTTGGGTAAAGGTATATCTTTTTCGGATTTAAAGCTTGTAATATGGGTTCACAAAAATAAAACAAATAAGGCTCAAAGGGGTTCAACAAAAGAAAAAGTTAATTACATGGTAGGTTATTTAGCTTATGTAACTTATAACAAAGAGGGCCTTAATCATATTTACGCATGCATGTGTCAATGTGACCGCGAAGAGAATCAAAGCAAGTTTTAGAGAAATAAATTCATAGAAGAATATCTCTCGTGAAGAAAAATAATAAGATTAATGTGTTAGTCTAAGGGCTCAAAATCTCACCGGCTTTTGTCTACCAAATTTAGTCACTATCATGTCCCGATTTTGCAGAACCGAACATCCTCGCTAGCGTGATGTCATGCGAACCTAAGTTACGCTCGCACAAGGCAAACCCCAAAACGGTCGATTGTAATGCTAAGTTACATGGTCACACAGAAGTCCCCAAGTAGAAAAGTTGAATCAACACACAACAAAGAATAAAATAATTCTATTTATTTATATTGAAATATAGATTACAATGACTCTAGGCCAAAGTTACAATCGCTCCCTCTCATTACAACGAATCATGCCCCGAGGCTTACAACTTAAGAATGATACAATAGATGATGTTCCATACATTATGTCCCGTATACAAAAGAAAAGCTTCATTGCAGCTGCACATCTCGAGTCGCCAAGAAAGTTCCATACCTTAGCGCCGTCCAAGCTACTCTCTCACACCTGCAGACAATCTGGTGGGATATCAATATATACAAATGCACCGGTAGGGAGGCCTCTCACCCACTCTATAAAACTAGCACGTCCATTATGTAAGTGCATACAATTATTATGTTATCATTTTAGTCTTGCCTTAGGATCAATTTTATGGCACATGATAAGAAAATAGACTCGTATCGCAGGCATAAAAGTATCACGCAATGAACAAGTAACATGAGAGCAACTTACCAATACTTACCATTTGTCCTTCCCTGTCATGTACAAGTACGATATTAATAAGAAATTAAAACACAAGCATCTATTTACGAGGTGTCACGAGCGTCTCTGCATAAGACAAGATTTAGCATAAAAAATATAGTGTGTCGTGCACCATTCCTTTGTGTAACTAAATAACCTGCACACAGATTGCCGCTAGCAAGCCGACTAAATCTATATGAGGGTCACTAGAAGCACAAGCCATCTTGGACTTTAGCCTGGTGTAGACAATGATCCCTACATCACGGGTAGCGGGCCCCACTGTAATTATCCTGAATCCCTTAGTGTTAGTATTTCAGCTAGCACGACTATGCTAGCTAAGTTAGACGACGATCCCTACTGTCATGACCCGCACCCGGTATAGGGGCACGAGTACGTGGGTACGTCCAGTCTACGTCGCAGCATCAACGGTAAAATGCTGTCTCGGTATTCTATACTATCTAATATCTCACACAATATATATATATATATATATATATATATATATATATATATATATATATATATATATATATATATATATATATATATATATATAATACTTATCATGCCATCTCAACTCCAAATGGAGGAGCAATATGATGATATAACAAAGGGTAGTCAATACTCAATCACATATAAAAACTACAGGAAGATGTAAGCACGATATGGAATAGAAAGAAAAGAAATACAAATCTCAATACAGCACTGGTCCAACTCAACATCTAAACACAACTCCAGATCTCAAAATAATAATACAATCCAATGTCTAACTAGAAACAACTACTATAAGATATGAAAATCTAAATGGCCTCAGTATCTGGCACTAAATCCTCAGGTGGCACTCCATCTGTTGGTCCGTAGTAAGTGGGATACATCCTCACTAACCATTCATCTAAAAAATATATCTAGTCAAGATTAGAGCGAAGTACAACCCAATAGCAGTTCCAATTAATTGATAATGACTATAAACAGAAATAGAGAATATAATATAAGAGAAATAATGAACAATATCATACTGTGGTAGAAGAAACTGGTAAACAAGAGCAATATGGTATACACTGAACACAATAAAATAGAACCAGACAATGACATAAAATATGGTAAAAAACTGTAACTATACTAAGTGATTGAAATACTAGTTAGATATGCGATCAGATTGGGTTGAACATTGTCTACTTAACGTTGGATAAACATTGTCTAAGTTAAACATTGAACATTGTCTAAGATTTGATCACATATCTAGCTAACACTTCTAATTTTCTCGACTAGTACAATGGATCCAACCATGACACGTTATGATGCAAGATACTCAAGGCATTATAAACATTAAATATTGAACATTGTCTAATATTAAATATTATCTTTTAACCATATGAGAACATGAGGAACAATAAAACTATAACATCCCATGACTGATCCATGTATATACTAGTCCGTGTACCAATGTGTCAAGAGTCATGTAAAATATTTCTAAATACTTGTATTATAGTAATTATCAAATAATAGAAACTATCAGAGAATGTACTCGCATGCGGTCCAGAGCAATGGATGTCAAAATATGTCCGAACTGGTGTCACACAAACCTATATATGGAATATTATATTAATACAAAGTTTTGGAATGAAATTAATTTAAACTAGTTTAATTCTAGGTAAATCTAGCTAAACTTGGTCAAACTACCTATTTCTAGGTTGTATGAGTCTAACTCTAGGATATTAGGTCCATACACTATGTAACTAGGCTACACTAGCTATACTAAGATATTAGGATACATACAAAGCACCGTATCGTAGGATACGCAAGTTTTTAGAAGTAAAAATATTAATTTTATATATATACAAGACAATATATAGTATTATTCTTAGCTAACTATTGTAAACTGGATACCTTGGATTTAAACCAATGCGGTATCTCACCATCTACACACCCATCTTGATACTTAAATCCATTACCTTGAGTATCGATCAATACCTTGACATTACCTTGGTATCACAAGGTAACCCAAATCTAATAGATAATTAACTACCAAGTTCCTGATACTTAGTGATACACCCATAACAACACAACATCAAACACTAACCCACCTATTTCCAATTGGTATCATAACTACTCATCTCTCTTAACACATCACCTAACACTAATACTCTTCATATCCAGGATACCATTAATATTTTCTTTGCCATCAACACTGATACTCCTAGTGTTCATCATGATCCTTAACCTTCAACCTTATCTAAACTGGTATCAGTCCACACTCACTCTTGCCCCTACTTTAACTAGACTGATCCCAGTCTCACTGGTTCAAATACTCCCTGATACCTTCACCTCTAACTCACTCAATATTTATATCTAATCCTACCTACTAACTACTATTCAATACAAACAATACTCATGATCTCCCCAAGAGTACTACTGCTACTGCAGTTTGGTCTATTCTCCAAACCTGAACCTCTTTTCAAGCTAAGAGCAACATTACCCCTCTACTACTCAACCCCTATTCCCAGGTCTGATCCAACTTCTCTTCACATCAGCAAGTTGCTGATGCCAACTGCTTACACTGCTATGGTTGCTTGCTATGCTGTAGGTTGCTGCTACAGTGGCAACTCTTGCTGCAGTACAGTTGCTGCTGCAGCTGCCTAGTTGTACTTGCTACCATGCCTTGGCTGCAAACTGCTACTTGCTAGCTCAACTTGCTGTTGGTGAAGGTTGTTGCATGCTTCATGTTGTTATATGCCCTTGATTCTCTGCTATAGTTTGCTTCTCAGTGGTTTGCTATTGATGCATTGCTACCTCTTGTTGTATGCTGCAGAATGCTGCTGCTGAGGTTGCTGCAGGCTCTTGATGCAGTAATTTGCTGCAGGCTCTGCAGTTGTTGATGCTGCAGTTTGCTACAGTCTGCTAGTTGCTGGATGATCCTTGATGCAGTGCTAGCTGCAGTTGCTGAGGTTGTTCTGCTGTATTGCTGCCACTGCTGCTGCTGTAGCTGCAGTTGGCTTGCTGCAGGCTATACTGAATCTGCTGTGCATCTTGATACTGTAATTTGCATCTAGCTTTGCTGTACTAGTTGCTTGATCCTGCTGCAGTGGTGAGGTTGCTACACAGTTGGCTCATTACTGCTGCACTGATGCTGAAGTTGTTCCCCTCCCTCTTACTGCAAACTGCTACTGCTGTTCTCTATATCTTGCTGAGTTGTGGTGCCCGATCCCTTTCACTCACTGCACACACCCATACTCACACTCACTCACTCACTCACTCACTCACTCACTCACTCACACTGTCACTCTAAGCACCAAACTAAGACACACACACACACACACACACATACATACATATATATATATATATATATATATATATATATATAATTGCATATATGTATAGATAAGTATTTATGAACATATATATAATTGCATACTTATCTATACATATATGCAATTATATATATATATATATATATATATATATATATATATATATATCACTAAGTATATACATAACTACTACACTAGTAAATGCACATGAACCCCATATCTCTCATGACCACCAACACCTCCAAAGGAAACTTAGTTATCTACATAAATATATATATACATTTATATCATACAATCATATAATTATATCATTCTAATAACTATTATCAAAGAAAATAGAATTGAAATACAATGAAGCAAACACGTGGAGTGCACCGCACCCGTATCACACTCATTCTATGATACGCTTGCGATACGGCTCCACCACACAACCAAACGTATCCCGAAGGACACGAGCAAGTCTAAAATCATAATTATGAACAATACGAAGAACTAACTACTCAACTACGTGTCCGTGTCAAAATATAAAATGCTCAAACTCCCGTGTCAGAAGAAAACCCAAATCAACCCGTATCTCCAAATTATCGGAATACGGCCTACACGTATCCTAATATGGACATGACACTAGCCATACACAATCAAACACATATCAATTTGGTCTAATTGACCAATTAACAAATACAAGATGTGCCAATATCGGAATTCCCCCAAAATTGACACAAAATACCACCTACTTTCTCCATAGGCCTCCTATGAACCTAATTCCAATTTCTATGGGTAGCCTTAGCATATGGGGTGGTTCCTTATGATTAAATTACATATTTAGAATCTAATTAGAGAAAAAAAAATTAAATTGTACCTATTGGGAGATGGATTTCCAATAAAATTTCCAAATTTGGTGAAAAGAGCCTCTAACTTGTAGATCCTTGCTCCTCCTTGTAGATCCTTGCTTTCTCCTTGTAGATCCTTGCTCTAGTAGTCTCCAAAGATAAAAATAAAAGGAATTGGAAATAAATTTGTGTAGAGATTGGTGTGAGAAATTGGAAGAGGAAAAAATTTTAGATCTAGATTTGGAATGACAAATGAGAGGAGAGAGAGAGAGAGAGAGTCTCCACCTCTTTAAATAGTGACCGGCCTTGCCCCCTCTCCAAGGCACTATGAAAAGTCTAAAATATTCCTTGGGGATTGTCATAAAGAAATTAATTAAGGAGGAAAGGTTATAGTCTAATTGGTTTCACTAATTAATTCATCCTCTTAATGAATGGGCTTACTATTGGGCTCAATTCTAGCAAGAATTAAATGTTGGTCCATAGATCTAATCTAAATAAGTTGGATCCACTAACACAAGCCAAATTAAATAAGCTAGTCCACTAATTAAATTAAATGCTACAAGTTTCTAATTAAATATAGTACTCTAATAATTAAATAACTAATACAAGTAATAAATAAATATACACGTCCCACTATTATTAATATTATATTTCTAAAATTAAATAACTAGACCAAATTATCAAATTACCCCTAGCTGAAAAGGTGAGGGTGACACCTACAACTCGGGTAGCGAGCCCCACTGCAAGTTCTTGAATCACCTAAGCTAGATATAGTTCTTCCGGGCCGATACGATCCCTGTCACGTCCCAAAACCATAATACTAGAGAGCGGAGGAGTGACTCAGCCAACCACACCTTACAAAATACCAAAGTAACCTGCAATATGATAAGGTTATCTAGAGACAAGGGAGTGCATCTTACAATCAAGTCACCTAGGGTCAAGGATCTCTATTTCTCAATCATCAACCAAGAAATAGTAAGAATGAGCATGTGAGATAAACTAGTTAGGCATCCCTGACGCTCCATTAGAATGATCATGAAACTAGTTATACATGATGGTATACTAGTACATTGCCAATAGTACATGACTGTAAGTCAGCGTCTGAATAATATACAATCATGTAAATGAACTAATGTCCAGATAAATTGGCTAACAAGTACCGTCAGATAAACGCCAAAAGGTGATACAAAATAATACTCATAGTGGGGGAGAAGAAGCCCCCTCAAGATCCTCGGCGGACATCCTCCTGGTGTGCGCCATCGGTCAGATATAGGACATGATCCTCGGGGTCTGCTACTAAACCTGGCTATGCAAAACCAACGGGGTCAGACTCCGAGAGCAAGTACCACAAAGGAGCACAAGTGAATGAAATAAAACCAATAAAGTACATAAAATAGGAATCCGTGCCACAACTGCAAGCGTATGACCTTTCATCGGAGCAATATGATACCTCTACAACCAAACAAGGACAAAAGATATCGCACTACTCTGAGATAGGGTACGACTTACCAATTATGAACACGACAAAGATATAACACATCAATATAATCCAGAACACACATAGCATAATACAAGCTAAGATATAGGTATAATATGCAGCTTCGGTACATGACCTATTATGATACATTGGCATAATCCTACAACCAAACAAGGATAAGGGTGGAACCATCACACCATAATAGTTCATATCCCTAGACTACCAGCACGTACTCTTTTAAATCGGCCAATCAATCCTACTGCTTGTTATGTGGAGTCTGAGTTATCTCAGAACGGAAGCATAAAGAAATCCTTATATCGAACCATGTTCTAGCAGGTATTGGCTGAGCCATGAATCGCAATATATCACATAATTGTATGCACCGGTCCCTCGTATGGCCACTGTGCTAAGATCGCATAGAACACATAGTACACTATAATAATCGAATATTGTCATACACTAATGAGAATTTAAACAATATCCATGGGGCCAGCCTTCACTCCCCATATAATAATTAAGGGTGGCTAGTTAAGCATGATCTCGGGATTCCATCCCTTCCAATGCTCTACGTGTTTTAGTTGTCTAGTTAACCCTATGGTTATATGGAATCATATGACATAGTAACATGTTACTCCCCTTATACGTCATACCGTAGTACGGTCCATACTAGATACGAATCCATGTTGTCACTTGACAGTTCAATTTGGATTCATCCCAGCATGATGCAACAATCAATCAAGTCCTAGCCACGCTTTGGTAGTTGATCCACATACCATGCCCATGATTGAAAATTAATATAATAATATCATATATCGCGTAGTATATGAGGTATTCTCGATGCATAACCCGAAACATGTAATCCAATAGTGCGTATCAAGTTATGTCATACCTCAGTGCACATTATAATAGGGTCGTACCTTAGTGCACCTTATAACACATGTACACATAGAACGTAGTAATTGTATCAGCACATATACAAGAAATCGGGTCAAATCACCAAACTTATAGTTTATCGTATGATCCTTATCATATTGAATCACTTGGTTAAAAATATAATCTCCTCAAATCAGGTACCCAGACTATCAATCAATATAAAGCCTAAATTATGTGAAATCCTCGAATTAATGATTTCGTCGCCGAACGTGAGTAAGAGGGAAAGTGTGAACCACTCTGGAGTAGATCCACAATCCTTAAACCAAACAAGGACCGGGATTGCAGATCGTCTACTGAGCAGAACTACGCCCCTCACTCTATTCAACGAAAAAAGTAAGATATAATCCACAGATCTGAGTTCGCTTAGCAAGTAGTGAGTCAGTATGACACTCACATCTAGTGGGGTCAACATAATGTTATGTTATGTTATGCATATAGCCAATTATAGTGCATAAGTCTGGTTTACTAAGTCCATTTTACTTAAAGTCACAATACAACAAGCACTGGGTTCAGCACATAGAACATAACACTCGATAAAAATATTCCATGAAACATTATCTAAGTAAAATAATAAAACGTGTACATGGGTTACTAGGGTCGCATGGGCAACTAGCTATGTCTAATGCATGGGATAGGCTGCATGCACTGATCAGGCGCATGAGCAACTGGCTGCATGGAGCGGGACGCATGGGCGAGCTGCCATGTAAACCAACTGCCGCATGCAACAGGCCGCCGCATGAGGCAGGTGCCGCATAGCGTCAAGGCAAAGTCCACTCCTTGGAACAAGTGCCAAAGTAACGTGCATTAAATGAGTGTCAGTGAAGTGACTGAAGTGATGGATGTGATAGACCATAAAGTATGTCAGAAAGAAAAGATAAAATCATAGAAAGATGTGCCAAGGGAAAAACAAAGTTATGCGTCCAAAAGAGAAGAGGCCGCATGGAGGTCAGGCCGCATAAGTCTGCTTGCTGCATAGATGCCTCTTGGACTAGCAAATTTCTCATTCGTTCAGCATATTGGTGACATATGCAGCAAAGAGTCTAGGCACCATAGAATTCTTGGCCGCATAGAATGCTGGCCGCATGCGAACTTTGTCTTCTCCAGACAGCAAGTTCAACCATGGCGAAAAAGAGCTTCAAAAATCCAAAAAAATATTTTCTTCATAAAAAGTTTATTTTAACTCCGAATCAAGTGAACCAAAAGCAAAAATGCTCGAAATGAAGTGCTCCATCAACCACAAAAACTATTTTTCTAAAATAAAATATTTTAATAGATCAAAACCAAAAAAAACTTTTGGAACCCATGAAAACCCTAACTTTAAAACTTAGGTCTACTCAAAATCATTCATCAAAACCAAAAACTCCAAGAACTAAAACTAATGAAAATATCAAGGAGAATATTCTCCATCAAACACAATTTAATTTACTAATCATATAAAAATTCAAAAAATTATGGCTTCACCACTCTGAGCAAGATGTACTTGCCTTGGTGGACTAACAAACCTCTTCCTAGAACTAAGTCTAGGGCTAGGGCTTAGGCCAAGGGGGATCTCTTGAGGGAAAAAGGAAGAATAAAGAAGAGAAAAAGTAGAAATAAGGAAGAATGAGAGAGGAGAGAGAAAACCATATATATACCAAGTGGAGAAATGATGTTAGCCCTAAGATTAAGTCATGACACTCTCCAACCAAATCTCAACCATCAAAAATAGGCTTAATCATTCCAAAAGTGAATCGGGTCTGGTATCCATCCTGTATATGGGTCCTAGCAGGGGTCCATGACAATTGCCAAGGTGTTCACTACTGGTATCGGGTAGTCTCCCATACTAAACAGGAATGCAATTAAATAAAATACATCATAATTAACAAGAATCAACATGTAAACTACATCACAAATATCTACAGGAAATTTTTAAAAAATCATAAATTCAAGAATACCAAGTCTGTGAACGTGTGTGACAATCCTGGTTCCCCAACGATCATTCGAGAACTAAAGCTTACCTTGTGCACAAGTTGTCTGTGCCCATGCATGTATAATTCCTTACTCCATCTTACCATATTACTCAAGACGTTTCACTTATCTCAAATTCATCCATCTTTATATAGCTTCCAGTCCAGGGTCTGCCTTGGCGACCCAATGGTCCCAAAATCCTGCTATGTTCAATTTCTGATTTGGAATGACTATTTGATAGTCTTCCTGTCTAAACTGAGTGAACCATATTCCGTGAAGTGATCCAAACAGTGGCATAATCTATGTGACAAGCATTGCAATCGTGTGAAAATATATACTATGTCAGCATAAGATAATCTGAGTGGTAGCATAAGAAAACCCTTTTTACACAAAAATATAAAAAATACTATCTATAGCAGCAAGTTATTATTTCTATGTGTATAGCTTCTATACGATGTGATATAAGATGGGATTATTTTCTTAGCTATGTGGTTCAATTCTTTTATTAGCATGCATAAAGTTATTGGCTAGCGACTAGCATGTAGCGTCCATTTTATTAACTGTGAAGGCAAGACAAAGATAAGTTCACCGAAGCTACCCACCTGAACGAGGACTTGCCTTGGCCGAGCGGGACTCCAAGCACGTCTCCTGAATGAGCCAAATTCGAGTGGGGCTGTGCCAATGAATCATCTTGTTGAACTGGGCAGAACGGCGCGTTACAGTCATTAGCATCCTCAAGAAAAATAACTATACTAATTAATTCTAAGTTGAAAGTGTACTTATTTAATCATGTTATAAAATTTTAAATTTAGTTGAAACTTGCTCATGACATACACAACCAAAAATTATTGAAAACCACAATTTTTTTTATTATATTTTTTTGAAAAACCATGTATCTTTTTTTTAAGAAAAGAAATAAAATATAAAACACACTGAATCTCCTCTCCCACACTTTAAAACTGACATTGTCCCCAATGTAAGGTTAAAGCAAAGAAAAGGAAAAAAAAATAACCAAAATATAAATGCGAGAATAAGAAAAGAAACTCCCCTTATGTTGCCTCCCAAGTAGCACCTTTTTTTATTGTTGTTGGCTCGACTCATGCACACTTGACGTAACTAGGCAAGGATTTCAAGTCTAAAATAGAGGGCTGCCAAACAAAGGGCAAATGCCTCTTGTTAGAAAATGACAATGAAATATAAGGAACGTTACCTGACTTTTGTCTTTTTGTAAAACCATTTGACGCTACAACAGTTTCCTGTAAATTAGTACTCAAGACTAACTCCTCATTCTTTTTCTCAAGATGCTTACTAATGGCAACTTCCAATTCATCTTTGCCATCAAGTTCAAAAACTTCCTCATCGTCATTGGGGAAGTTCGTGTCTGCATCGATATTTTTCTCTTTTCCTTATTTTAACGATACATGTGCTTCTTTTAATGGAACCTCAACCTATTTACCACTTGCCAAAGTGATTGCACTTACATTTTTTTGGATTCTCTACCGTTTGAGATTGTAATTTCTCCAAACTTTGTGCCTCTAGCTTATTAATTATTGTAGCCATTTGGTTCATTTGATTGTCCAAACTTTGGATGTTGGCCCTCGTCTCCTGTTAAAATTGCAAGGTATTAGTGGTAAGAGACTTAACAATATCTTCTAAAGACATATCAAAATTAGAGGTTTGGCTTGGTTGTTGTTTAGGGGAATGTGGCTGCTTGTACTATTGGTAACTTGGGTAATTTTGATTGGCGGGCTGATTTGATTGTGGATTTTCGTAGTTGAAATCTGGATGATCCCTCCATCCTAGGTTGTACGTGTTTGAATTGGGATCATATTTCATTGGCAGTTGTCCAGAAAAACCATATGTCGCATCCACTTGTTCACTGGGCCCCTCTTGAAGTGTTGGGCACTTATCTATTTGATGCCATGCTACTAAAAAATTTCCACAAGCCTTTGATATTTGCATGTTACCTACAACCATTTGATGAACAAGAGAAGTTAAACTAGAAATTTGTTGTTCAAGAGAAGAAATATTTACCTCATTAGCATGCCTAGATGAAAGATCTAGCCATGTGTCAAATTGTTGAGAATTGGCTGCCATGTTACCAATTTTTTTTTGCTAATAAACAAAAAATATTTAATTACAAGAATGAAATAAAGATCACTAAAAGCACACAAATCAACTAAAATTACTCCCCGGTAACGACGCCAAAATTTGGCGTGATGTCGTAGGCACCCAAAAATAAAAATCTTATACTCTTGAAAATGTAGTAATGTGAGCAAGGATCGTTTCCACGGAAAGTAATTAGCTTAGTTTTGTGTTATGTGAATAACGAATGGGGGGAGGTTGAATAAAATGAAAACAAATGAAAGAAGAATTAAAATATCAAATAATAAACATTGTTCTAAGTCAACATTCACCATCGGAATATTAAAATTGATCATTGATGTAAGCATATATAAATTCATACTTTGAATATTCACTGTTGAAATTATTTTCCTATAATAATTAATTAGAAACAAGCGATCTAATTAACTTTAACTACTAAACTACCCCAGACAAGCGCTAAAGATTTAATCTAGTACTGTATTAAACTTAACGAGATCGATGAAGCAAAACAATATAAGCACAAACGATTGTATTTAATTTAGTCGATAATTTTTCTCCTAGATCTAATAATTTTCAAAGCAGCAAATCATTAAATCTTGGTTGCTTTACAAATTAGATGGGTTGGACAATTTGAGATTCGAAATTTAATTTAGTAGTAGATTGTTAAGAATAATAAACTAGTAGGCATCCTAGTAATTAAACAAGACAATCATGAAAATATGCATAAGAAGAAGAATCAACCAAGGAGCACATTGAACGATTTCGAAAGCTGGCCCTTAACTGTCCGCAAGGAATTCCGACATCCATACTTTTGGACACATGCAAGAACAACTTCCTACCAACTGTAAAATTTTGCATCAGGATTAGTCCTTTCAAAACATGGGCTGATTTGATCGATGGCGCCAAAGCTGCCGAAGAGCAAACATCTAATCTTGACCAACTAAGGCTTTTAAAGGGTCAGTTCTGACAGCAGAATAAAGCCAAGAGCAAGGAATCTATGGTTGTAGAATTCCCAACCAATGATCCTCCCAGCCAGCAGCAGCAACAATAACAACAACGGCCTCCGAGAACGCTGCGTACCTACACCTTAGATGAAGATTTTACGGTGCAAATATTTTATACGGAAGGAAATAAGTTACAACTCCTTGAGGCCAATCGGCCAAATGAAATGTAGCTCACTAGCAACCCCAAATATTACAAATATTATCAGCTTGTGAACCATCCGATGATGCACTACTATATTCTTAAAGATAAAATTTAGCAGTTGGCGGATTCTAAGACCATCACACTATGCAATGACCAATAGAAAGTTGTACGACCCCTTCCCAAAATTTTCTTTTATCATCACCATCATCATCGTCATCATATATATATATATATTTTTGTTATTATTTATACTATTACTATTATTCGTTATTATTGTTATTGATAAATATTATTTGCTAGATACCATTAAACCTCAATTGTATATTATTATTATTAATAAATATTTTCTTAGTATCATACAGATATTACCATACCATAGTAAATATATTATATTGATATCATGTTATAAATATTATACACTGTATTTCATATATTACTATTTAAATTACTAGAAATAATTACCTATTTATTCATTGTCCAGTTACTTCAAGGCATCAATAGCTTAGCTAAACATCTTCACCTAGCAAAACATCTCTCTCTCTCTCTCTCTCTCTCTCTACTTCGTTCACATGCACTCCCTCTCACCTGACCACCACTCTTTCGTATACATGACAAGAAATTCCAGATCCATGACCATCACCAACCCACCTTCACCATTCCATGCAAGTCACTGAAAAAAGCCCTCCTTCTTACCATCTGACAGCTAACCCCCTTAACTATTCCCATAAAACACCCAATCTCACTTTTAACCCCACTAGCAAATATTTTCATTTGCATGCAATGTTATTGCACCCCCTGCTCAAGCCTCATGGGTGACCATTGCTACTCCTGCCAACCTATCAGCTCCCCTATTTTTTTTTTCTTCCAAAAGAAACCACCCATCCTTTACAACTGCTCCCCACGTACTTCCAATTTTATGCAAAGGCAAGGTTCCCCTATGCCCTAGGCAAAGCTACACCCTTGCCATACCAAACAGCCGATTCCCATATTCTACTTCCCCCTCTTTACTTAATCCTCATTGGATACCTCCCTGTAACTCCTCAAATACAAGCCCGACTCACCATTCTTTCCATCACTCCTCTTTCCTCGACAAATGATAAATAACAATAGCAACAACAACAAAAACAGAGAAAGAAGTGGAAAACAGAAGAAGAGCAATATGGTTCACAAGCTATTTATAGCCATCATTGGATTCTAAAACCATCACACTATTTATAGCCATCATGTTGATGGGCTATATGTGCCGCATGTCCTTCTGTTTGGTGGCCGCAGGGGACTCCTTCAACAGAATGCGGTTGCAACTGTGGGCGCATAGTATGAGTTGAGTCCAGGGCAATTTGCCACATGGACGTTTTGTTAGGATTTGCTGTTTGCTAGAGATTTTGGAGGTTATCGTCTTCAGTTCGCGTGACTTGGTCAGCTTGACACGTGATCCATATTTAGTTGGAGAGAATCACAACAGAAAGATTTTGTCTCAGGGAACCTTGCCACGTTGGACGCAATGAGTCTGAGAAGCATGGGGCGCATGGCGCCTGGAACGCATGGGACGCGTGGAGTGTAGAACGCATGGGGTCAGAGACGCACGAAATGCATGGAGTCTGGAATGCAAATAGCTAGAGTCGCATAGAGCGCATGGAGTCTGGGACACATGAGGCCAGAGATGCATAGAGCGCATGGAGTTTGTGACGCATGAGGCCCCGTGCACGTAGCGTTGTACGCTTGTCAAAAGTCATTATTAGTCTGACAAGAGCTTCTTGTCGCTTAGTGAGGTCACATCTTTCGAGGCGTTCCGAATTTTTTTTTTTTAGGATTCTGTGTCAGACGTAATCTTCATGTCAGGCCTTTAGAAGACCAATATTTGTGGCACATTGATGCTGCTTTTTCTCTACGACATGGTCATCCTGCGACCTGGGGCGCATATTTTTTGAGCTCATGGATCTAGATTTTTCATGCTTCTACAAGCCCCCTTCAAAATTTTTAAATTGGTAAGTTTTAGAATACTTTGAATAAGAAGCTTGGAGGAGAGGATCTAGGGCCGTATGGATGGCGAGTGCATGGACGAGTCTTTGCCAGGCTGTCAAATCTCCATTTAATGCAATATTCGGCTTGATCCTCGAGGAGATTTTTTGGGACTCTGAGTCAATGACAGTTTTTGAGGAGATAAAGTATGGATCACGCGAATCGAGGCATCCAGTTCATCCTCATAACTACCTGGTTCATCGCCTCAATCTTCTCACGCACCCAAGAAGCCTATAAATAGGCAGGCTAGGGAGGAGGTGAGAGAACTTTTGTCTCTCGGCTTTCCCCTCTTTTTGCGAATGAAGATGCCGAGGGCTACTGTTCGTCTTGTCCAGCAGTTTGTCAGGAGCGATGTCGATCCATGGTCCCATGCTAGCGTTCTCTTTGGAGGTAAGAGAGTGTGTCATGGAGGCAGGGACACGCACACATAGACACAAGTACACGATCTCGCAACGTAGATGAGAAATTATCTAGAACACGTGTAGGCCCCACCCCCACAGAGTTCTGTCATAGAGCTGTGCCGTCATCCGCAACCTGCTCGCAGAGCCTATATGTGGCTTGGCCGCATGGATGAGGAATCAGACCATCCGCGGCTTGGCCGTATGGCTGAGAGTTTCTCTCGCTCATGCGTATGAACTTGCCTATCTCGAGATGTCCCCTCCTACGCGTGGCTACGACTTGGAAGTGGTCATGCGGCCGTTGTATATTTTTGAAATATTCGTCGGAGACTGATGTGTGTTCTCCTTATACAGGTTTTACCACCTTTCATGGTGCCCAAGATGGACCACGAAAGGATATCATAGAACCTGTCTTTCAAAGATAAAGTTAACCTTATGCGGCGGTTCCTCGTCAAGAACTGATCCAGAAGGCGAGAACGGTTCACCAAGAACTAATCCAGGAAATGAGGATGAACATCCTACGTCATGTGCGGAGTTATCCCTGTTTATGCAGCATGTTAGTTGTATTTTTCCCCTTTATGCGTCTTTCTACCGACCGGGAGCCTGCGGCATCGATGACAAAATTTGGATTAATTACTATTCCTGTCTTCGGTCTTCCCATATGGTTGTAGATTGCCTGCTCCTGCTTCTCCCTTGCTATCCGTCAGTATGAATTCTTTTCCATTTACTAAGGTTTGCATTATGGAGGGATAATCCAAAAAGTATTGAGTTCTACTACGGGCTCGACTTGTGTCAGTGGCAACGACAACACGGAGGGACACCTCTAATGAAAAAGGTTCGTATCAACGAAGACTTCATGGAAACCCTTAAAATGTGTTTCTATCATATGTACTCATGAACTTGAATACTAGTAAAAAATCCTTGAATGTAATGGATTTCCATCATATGTACTCATGATCTTGAATATTTATCAATAAATTCTCTCATTTTTTAGAGTTTCTTCTTTTGTATTTGTCATATTATATGTTGTGGACTTTGGGTATTGTACTAAAGGTAATATGGACGTAGCATAACACCGCAGTCTTTTATGGACATCCCACTGGGGGATCTTTAGTGGACCTATTACTTCTTACGCACTTGAGTGCAAGTAATAGTTTTGAAACCGGCCTTACCAGAGGTGATATGGACGTGGCAAGTTTGGTAGACTTCACACCGCTGGCGCACTTAAAGTTTAAGTACGGGTGCTAAGTTTAGACTATGATCGATATCAGAGGTAATATGGACGTGATGATCGATAGTCATGTAAAGAGGTTTACTCAGAGGTAAAATGACATAAACTGTTTGCTTCCATTGAGGATATCCCACTGGGGGATCTTTGGTGGACTTATTACTTCTTGCGCACAAGAGTGCAAGTAATAAGTTCGAGACGAAACCCTATCAGAGGTAATATGGATGTGATAGATTTTGTGAACCCGTTACGTCTTGCGCACCTGAGTGCAAGTAATAGCTTTAAGACAAGCCCTGCAAAGTTAATATGGACGTGACAGGTTTTGTGGACTTAACACCGCTTGCGTACTTAGAGTTAAGTATGGATGATAAGTTAAGATGACAACCAATATTAGAGGTAATATGGACATGATAATCGATAGCCAAACCCAAAAGGTTTGCTCAGAGATAATATGGATATGACAAACTCGGCAGAAAAAAAGGATATTAGTTCAGAGGTAATATGGACGTGAACTAATGTCCGAAAAACTCACTAAGGAGTGGTTTGCTGAGTGTGGTCTACCCGAAAATGTAGATAGACCTAAGGGTTACTCTGTTGGAAAGATTTTTGGACCGATAGCTCAGAGGTAATATGTACATGGCTAGCGTCTAACGAGACTGGTTTTTTGAATGGTCCCTGTGGGAGTGTGCAGGTGGACCTGGGGACTTCTCCTCTGGGGAGCTTTTGAGGATACATTATCCGTTGTGTATCCTTTTTTCATGCTTTTCTCGGAGGTCTGGAGAAAGTAGAAATCATAGGATTTTCGTAATCCTCTAGGACTCCTGAATACCGGTAATGTCTTATTAAGAAAGGACAATATCGTGCATAAGAACTCGCTAGGGATGAACAACAAAAAGTGGGAACCCTGTACATTTTTGTTGTCCTAGTGGGGATAGAGAGAAGTACAAGCCTAGCCTTAGACATAGTATTTTTTCAAACACTTATCGTTGATGGGCATCGTGTGCAAATCGCCATTAGGTTTTACCAGTTGATAGGTGCCGTTGGAGAATACAAATTCTACGAGGAACGGGCCTTCCCATTTAGGATGGAACTTGCCGGTCTTCTTGTGAGTCATAACCATTGGCCTTCTTACTGTCAAGACGAGGTCACCCACTTGGTAAGTCCTATTCTTGACCCGTTTGTTGAATGCTTCTGAGAGACGCGCTTGGTATAGATCAATGCACTGTTGAGCTAAGAGACGATTCTCATCAAGTGCTTCTAACTCTTGTAGCCGTCTGCGGTGATTGTCATCGACGGTTAGCTTGTTGGAGAGAGCTACTCAGAGTGAGGGAATTTGGATCTTGAGGGGGAGGACCACTTTGCTCCCGTAGACCAAGGAGAATATCGTACTACCAGTTGGCGTCCGGACCGTTGTTCGATAAGCCCAGAGACATTTACCCAGCTTTTTATTCTAGTTGCGCTTATTGGAGGACACAGACTTTTTGAGTAGCTTTATAATGGTCTTATTGAATACTTTCGCCAGACCATTTGCTGTTGGGTTGTAGGCCGTTGAGGTTATATTTTGGATTCAGTTTTTGTCATAAAATAGGTAAAAAATATGACTTACAAACTGTGGAACATTGTCATGAATGATCCTTTGTGGCAAGCCGAAGCGGTATATGACGTTATGCTTGACGAAGCTGATCACATTTGATATTTTGACTCCAGCGAGTGGTACAACTTTCGTGCACTTGGAGAAGTAGTCGATAATAGCGAGGATAAACCAATGTCCCTTAGACGAAGGTGGGCTGATCGGTCCTATGATATCCATGCCCCAGGTTTCGAATGGCCAAGACGCAATGGTCGGGTGTAGGTACTCCTAGGGTTGGTGGATAAAATCTGTGTGGATTTGGCACGCTCGACACTTTCTCGCATAGTCAACAGCCTCCGCTACCATTATTGACCAATAGTAACCCATTATCCGGAGATGGTTCTGTAGCTTGGGTCCTGGCTGATGAGCACTAAATACCCCATCGTGAGCCTCATGGAGAGCCTACTTTGTTCTGTATTCGATAAGTATCGTAGCAGAAGTCCATCGTAGGAACGACGATACAATATTTTGGTAACCGTATCGTAATAGAACCAGAGGGAACATCTTATGATGGAAGTGACTTCCTTTGGGTTCTCGGAGAGAATTCTATAGACTCGTAGTCGATGAATGGGAGTCTCTAGTCTTGTGAGTCAGAGTTTATCTCTACTGAGTAGCTCAGGCACAGACAGAGGTTGTTCTTCGGGCAAACTAGCTCTTGACCGACCACGATAATCAGATCATGAGTATTGACTTGAATAACTAAAGAGGCTGCGAGGCTAAACAGGGCATCAACCTCAATGTTTTACAATAGAGGGATGTGCTCTATGAAGAATCCCTCGAAGGTGGAGATAATACCGAGCGCGGCTTGGTGGTAGTAAATCAAGTCCTCGTACCGAACCTCGTATTTGTCCCAGAACTGACTAACGATCAGCTTGGAGTCGCCGTAGGCTTCCAAGTAGTCTACTCCCACTTGTTTATCGAGTTAGAGCCCAATGATGAGGGCAGGGAGTAAGCGCGGTTGATGATCAGACATTTATTGGCCGATCTTGATAGTTTGTGCATTGAGGTATTAGTTCCTGGAGTTACAGCACAGATGTGGGGACTTCAGGTACAGTCAGAGTTGATGGACCGGATCAGAGCTGCGTAGTTCGATGATGAGTCTCTGAGGAGCATCAGAGCATAGGTAAATAGGGTTAGCAGAGGACTTCAGTATTGCAGATGATGGATCATTGCCGCACTATACCAGATTGTGTGTGCCGAGTGGAGCATTGCGAGAGAATATTCTTCAGAAGATGTATCGATCTCAGTACTCTATGCATCCAGGTGCCAACAAGATGTATAGGGACATGAGAGAGCATTTTTGGTGGTATGGTATAAAGCGGGAGGTGGCCAGCTTCGTATCCAGATGTTTGGTATGTCAGTAGGTAAAGGCAAAGAGACAGAGGCCAGTGGGATTGCTTCAACCTTTACCCATTCCAGAGTGGAAGTAGGAGCATGTGACGATATACTTTGTTTGTGGACTTTCGCGTTCTCGAGGAGGTAAAGATGCGATTTGGGTCATCGTAGACAGGTTGACCAAATTAGCCTATTTTCTGCCATTCAAAGTGGGTACGTCTACGGAGAAGCTCGCAGAGATGTATGTATGTCAGATAGTCAGATTACATAGAGTTCCTGTGAGCATAGTCTCGGATTGGGATAGTTACTTTACGTCCCACTTCTGAAGGAGTTTGCAGGCTAGCTTGGGCACTCAGCTCAAGTTCAGTACCGCATATCACCCTCAGACCAACGGGCAGTCGAAGAGGACTATTCAGACTCTCAAGGATATGCTACGTACCTGTGTTTTGGATTTTGGAGGCACTTGGGAGGATCATCTTCACTTGGTAGAGTTTTTTTACAACAACAGCTACCAAGCCAGTATTGAAATGTCATAATTTGAGACGTTGTATGGACGAAGATGCCACACTCCGTCATTATGGGATGATATTGGTGAGAGAGCTTTATTGGGACCAGAGAGGGTTGTGGATGCAACTGAGAAGGTGAAGCTCATCAGGGATAGAATTTGGATGGCACAGGACAGATAGCGGCATTGGGCCGATAGCCACCGGAGACCATTGGAGTTTAAGGTATAGATTTTGTTTTGCATTGCTTGTAATTGTTTGTTTTGTTAGAGTGCTAAGGCTGTGTTTTGTGCTAGGTTGGTGGTTTGGCATTTCTGAGGATTTCTCCAACACGTGGCACGATTCATTTTGGTGGAGGCAGAGAGCTTAGTTCGCGATTCATCAGACCTTTCAATATTCTTTAGAAGGTCGATGCAGTTGCCTACTAACTAGACTTACCACCTTCATTGGAGGGAGTGCACAACGTGTTTCACATGTCATAGCTGAGACGGTACATGGCAGATCCTAGTCATGTGTTGGATCGCTCGGAGATCGAGGTGGGCCCTACTCTTAGCTATCCAGAGCAGCCAGTTGAGATTCTGGATTGGAGAGAGAAGGTGCTGAGAAACCAGACGATTACTTTGGTGTATATCGCATGGAGGCATCACTCGCCAGAGGAGAGTACCTGAGAGCGAGAGGCCAAGATGCGCGAGTGATATCCTTATTTGTTTGAGCCATAAGGTATAATTCTTTCTTACTTGTATTGATTGCTTTTGGTAGTTAGTTTCTTCCTTAATTTCGAGGATAAAATTTTTCTAAGATGGGTAGGATTGTCACCCTCACTTTTTTAACTAAGGGTAGTTTGGTAATTTGGTATGAGTTTTTGTATTTTAGGATTATAATATTAAATATTGTGCATGTTATAAATATTAATTATTGTATTATTTATTTATTGTTAGATGTTAGATATATTTTTGGACTTGTGTTAATAGACCTAACTAGTTTAGTTTAGATCCATGGACCAATATTTAATTCTAGTTTAAATTGAGCCTAATAGTAAGCCCATTCATTATGAGGATGAATTAATTAGTGAAACCAATTAGATTAGAACCTTCCCTCCTTAATTATTTTCTTCAAGAGAATCTCTAAGGCATATTTTAGAGTTTCCATAGTAGCTTGGAGGATGGGCAAGGGCCGGCCACCATAGGGAGGAGAGAGACTCTCTTTTCTCATTATTCCAAATCTAGATCTAAATTTTTTTCTCTTCTATTTTCTTCATTTCCACACTAATTTCTACTCAAATTTCTTTTCAATTTTTTTCCTAATCTTCATTGGAGGCTAGTAGAACAAGGATCTATAAGAAGGAAGCAAGGATCTACAAGGAGGAGCAAGGATCTAATTGTTGGAGGCAACTTTCACCCAATTTGAGATTTTTATTAAAAATCCATCTCCCAATAGGTATAATTCAGTTTTCTTCCTCTAATTAGGTTCTAACTCTTTAATTTAACCATAAGGAACCACCCCATATGCTAAGGCTACCCATATAAATTGAAATTAGGTTCATAAGAGGCCTATGGAGAAAGTTATGTGGTATTTTGTGTCAATTTTGGGGAATTTTGAGATTATCTTGTGTTTGTCAATTGATCAATTAGACCAAATTAACATGTGTTTGATTGTGTGTGACTAGTGTCGTATCCATAATTGGATACGTGTAGGCCATATCCCGATAATTTTGAGATACGGATTAATATGGGGATTTTTCTCCGACACGGGAGTTTGAGCATGTCACATTTTGACAGGGACACGTAGTTGAGTGTAATTAGTTCTTCGTATTGTTCATAATTATTATTTTAGACTTGTTCGTATTCTTCGGGATACGTTTGGTTGTATGGTGGAACCGTATCGCAACCGTATCATAGAATGAGTGTGATACGGGTGTGGTGCACTCCACGTGCTTGTTCATTGCTTGTTCATTGTACCTTAATTTAATTTGACTTGTTTATATCTATTAGAATGATATAATTATATGATTGTATGGTTATGTATATGTGTATGTATCTCTATTATATTATATAGATATGTATATATAGCCATGTGTATATGTGTAGTGATATATGTATATGTGTATATATATATATCTATAGTATTATATATATGTATATATAGATATTGTCACGACCCGCACCCAAAAAATCGGGCATGAGTCGTGGGTACGTCCAGCCTACGCCGCAGCATCGGCGGTAGAACGCTGTCTAGGTCTACTATTTAGCTAACAATCTCACACACAATATAAGTACCTATCAAGATCTCAACTCCAAATGGAGGAACAATATGATAATGATAACACAAGTACTCAATCACGAATCTAAGCACGATAAGATAACACAAAAATCTAACAACTACAAAGTCTAACCAACAACTGCTACAAAAACAACAACAACAACAACAACAACAATAATAATAATAATAATAATAATAATAATACAACAATATCCAGAATCAAATATAATACAAGGTCTAAAACCAAAAGTCGAGGATAAATTCGGTGCCAAAAGCTAATAAAAACAATAATTGAGGTCCTAGTGATCCCGGCTACCAACCTGAAAATTACTTCTGAACTAGGGGGTCCCTGTCTGCACCATCGACAGGCTGAGGTCCATAAAACATCGGACACCAATCCTTCGGATCCTCTAAAAAATATATCCAGTCAGGATTGGAGCAAGTACACCTCTAACAACAGTTCCAATTAAATAATAAAAACTATAAAGCAGTTGTAGCAAGTAGCACAAGGTGAAGGAAATAAAGTATGAACAAGGAAATATACATATCTATCAACTGGTGCATAAAGGTAAAGATGCATGAAAATTAGAAGCAAGTTAGTAATGACTGCAGGATACAAGAAATCTAAACTAAGAGCAAGTATGTGCACAAGAACGTGTAGTGAGTCCAACAAGAATAAATGTAATGAGTCCAGTCCAGAAAGTATAAGTGAGACCAGTCAAGAAATGCAAGTGAGTCCAAATGAGAAAGAATGAACTCGTATCTCAGAAATACCTGTTTCGACATGTAAACGGCTAGGGGTAAGTACAGCTCACCGCACACTGGGTGTGCGGCTGCTATTATTCCAGATTAGACACGAGGGGGTGATTCCAGTTGGAAATATTTAAATGTCTACTCGA
>JAYESA010000003.1:45251869-45254369 GCA_036927795.1 Iris macrosiphon
CTATCTTATACACATAGGGACGCTTAGCCGGTCTCGTACTACCACTCGTACTACCTGAATCATTCATGCCTCTCTTAGACTTGAGCTCCAAGTCATCCTCTGCCCTCTGAGCGTCCCCTACGATCTGCTCGAAAGTTGCCTCGCGGTCGCTCCTAGTCAAAGACTTGACCGCAATGACCAAGCCCTTGTGAAACTTTCTCGCCTTTGCTGCCTCACTCAAGCCCTCTACAAATCTGTCCAGACGGAAGAACTCCACTGCATACTCGTCCACCAGCATACTCCCCTGAACTAGTGCCTCAAACTGGCTCTCCAAAGCACTGAGCGCCATATTTGGAAAAAACTTCTCCTTAAAAAGTCTCTTGAAAGCATCCCAAGTAAGCCCTGGTGCCACAATCCTCGTATCAGTGCGATACCACGTCAAAGCAAGGTCGAACATCTGACAGCTCTCTGCCTCTATCTGTATGCTGTCTGGGATCTGTGCCAGCCTGAAAATCCCCTCAATATGCTCTATCCAGTCATCCACGTACAGGATCCCTTCTGTACCCCAGAACTCCTTGGGCCGTATCCTCTAAAAATTAATGATGCTGCCCAGCCTCGGGCCCTGAATCTGATCTGCCTGTGGCTGGATCTGAGCCACCCTGTCCACTGGTGGGCATTCTCAATGTCCAGCCTCATCACATCCATCTGGCGGTACTGTGCGTCCATCATCTCCCTGAAGAACGCAAACAACTGTGCGACGTCTACTGGTGCAGGAGGTGGTGGAGGCACCACCAGAACGACTGGGGTAGTCCTCGGATCGATAGGTGGAGGAGGATCCCCGAAAGAAGTAGATGCTCCCTCAACCGCAGGAGTGGTGAGTGGAGCGGTAGCAGCTGCCTGAATACGAGCTGGACGAGAGGTAGCTGACCTCTCGGTGGCAACTGTTTGGACGGTACGATGGGATCGTATCTTCGGAGGCATCCTGCACATAGATCAAAAGAAGTCAATACGGTGCAAGATACAATATCATCAAGGAAGGACAGTAATATTTTAAAAGAAAGCAATTTCAGAATAATTAGATTAAAATTATTCCTAGTCGTGATTGAGTACACTCTCATCCTAGATCCTAGATCCTAGGGCAGGCTCGCAGCACTACAACTAAATCGTTGTACTACTACGATATCGTACTAATTGCGAAGCTCGAGACCTGCGTGGGCCGCCACCAAAAACGTGTCACGACCCGCACCCAAAAAATCTGGCATGAGTCGTGGGTACGTCCAGCCTACGCCGCAGCATCGGCGGTAGAACGCTGTCTAGGTCTACTATCTAGCTAACAATCTCACACACAATATAAGTACCTGTCAATATCTCAACTCCAAACGGAGGAGCAATATGATAATGATAACACAAGTACTCAATCACGAATTTAAGCACGATAAGATAACACAGAAATCTAACAACTATAAAGTCTAACCAACAACTGCTACTAAAACAACAACAACAATTATAATACAATAATATCCAGAATCAAATATAATACAAGGTCTCAAACCAAAAGTTGGGGATAAATCCGGTGCCAAAAGCTAATAAAAACAACAACTGAGGTCCTAGTGATCCCGGATATCAACCCGAAAATCACTCATGAACTAGGGGGTCCCTGTCTGTACCATCGACAGGCTGAGGTCCATAAAATATTGGACACCAATCCTCCGGATCCTCTAAAAAATATATCCAGTCAGGATTGGAGCAAGTACACCTCTAACAGCAGTTCCAGTTAAATGATAAAAACTATAAAGCAGTTGTAGCAAGTAGCACAAGGTGAAAAAAATAAAGTATGAACAAGGAAATATACATATCTATCAACTGGTGCATAAAGGTAAAGATGCATGAAAATAAGAAGGAAGATAGTAATGATTGTAGGATACAAGAAATCTAAACTAAGAGCAAGTGTGTGCACAAGAACGTGTAGTGAGTCCAGCAAGAATAAATATAATGAGTCCAGTCCAGAAAGTATAAGTGAGACCAGTCAAGAAATGCAAGTGAGTCCAAATGAGAAAGAATGAACTCGTGTCTCAGAAATACCTGTTTTGACATGTAAACGGCTAGGGGTAAGTATGGCTCACCGCACACTGGGTGTGCGGCTGCTATTATTCCAGATTAGACACGAGGGGGTGATTTCAGTTGGGAATATTTACATGTCTACTCGAGTATTTCTCCGCCCCGACTAGTACAAGTGAATCCAAGTCCCGACACAAGTATGAGTCCAGCCCGAAACATGAGTGATGCTTGTAGTGAGTCACGATGTGATGCTAGTAGGTGATGCCAGTAGTGATTCTAGAAATAGAGACCAGAAACATGAAATATATATGTCGCAAGTAAATGAATCCAGAAATACTAGTCCGTGTCATGCCAAAAAAAAAATCAGATAATAGTATATTAGAAGCTGAATCATAATAATCATCAGATAATAAAAACTATCAGAGAATGTACTCGCCTGACCTCCTGAGCAACTAGCAATCCG